>JABCRI010001397.1:0-41068 GCA_015143295.1 Tetracentron sinense
ATGTAGAACGCTAATTAGGAGTACACATGTATACTCCAAACGTTGATCACGACGGGAATGGTCATAAGTTTCGTTGAGGTAAAGTGCAAAACTTGATATGGCTCTTCTTCCACCCATACAAATCAACTAGGCGCCCGTGTGGTATGCCACTGACTTCCTGTTGGTGTTTTTTGTTTTAAAAGACAAGAGAATTTGTGAAAATCCATTTTATTATAGCCAAAACGTGTTGTAAACAGTTTCAATGTTTGTTGGTATTATAAAATTAGTAAAAAATTTTTGAAAACCTCAAGGAAATGAAGGGTTCTGATACCTCGGCTTTTTAAAAAAAACAAAAATAACAAACAAGGAAAGAACCCACGGATACCCACTCACCCCCACACTCCACACCGCACCCAACCACCATACCACCCCAACCCACCGACCACGACCATCACCACAACCACCACCACTACACCATCAACACCACACCCACAACCATTCTACCACCACCACCCCCCACCACAACCCCCTAGTATTACCACCACCACCCACACACCACCACTACATCACATCACACCACCACCATCACCACCCCACCCACAACCCCATCCTATACCACCACCTGACCCACCGAGCACATATCGGGAAGGCACCCACACCCCAGCGACGACAAGAACAACTGAGCCCAGTGACCTGGCGACTGACACCCAGCCTAATAGATAACAACGAGCAGACTGAACAACCAGACGCGCGCTTCGACACCTCGCACCACACCCAGACCACCGACGCGCCAGCACATCCAGCCAGCACAAAAACCGACAAGCCAGCCCCACCACCATCACTAAAGGAGAGAGTGACCTGGGAGCGACCACCATCGAGACGAGAGCACCCATCCTCCGCATTCAGTCCTTCCTCCCCTGGCCGCGGCCGTTTCCTCATGCCCCCTTCCCCGGAGCCGCACCGGTCCCTGCGATGTCCTGCCGGAGTTTCCTTGAGCTTTCCTCCGATCGACTCCTGAGGGCCTCCGCCCGGATCTAGAACCGGGGTCGTGAACAGAGAAAGCACGACCCGGAAGACGTCCCTGTTGTCGCACCCCTGCCTCCGCACTGCCACGATTAGAGTCGCACCTTCCCTCCGCCCCTCCCCACCCCTGACCCCCCCGTGCCAGTCGGCTGGCACACACACCGTCACCCAGCACACACCAGTTACTGTGTACACACCTGTATAAACAACCCTCAATTTCCATACCCACCCTGATCCCGAGCAGCACACTCGCTACATGTGCATGCTTCTACCTCCGGCGTCCCAGCCTGTATTATTTCCACAAGTTTGTTTTACAAAAGTAGGAGCTCTGGGACACCGCACTTTTTGTGCGTACACTGCGGTACCCAGCTCCAAATGTCCTTTACGCGCCACTTTTCACTAATGCATCATTTATAACTCGCATGGCTCTTGTGCTGCTGTCCACTCCAGACGCTGACGCACCGGCCGATCGGCACGACACACGAGACCAATCATGAGTTATGAAGCAAATAAGACCCACATCCTTTTCAACATTTCCGACTATAACACGCATCAAGTAATGAATAATAAAAGTTCAATTTGCAGTTACCAGTAAAATTAGAACAGTATATAATAAACGTACCCAAGGTCACTTAGGGTTACGGCACCCTAAACTGAGGTTCCCGACCATCACATTTACTTTCCAATTTATAAGGTTCAGTTATATGTATTATATACCAAGTTATCGTTCAATCTTCAATATGTTTAATTTGAAGTCTGAGGACTATTAATTGGCCACAGCCCATAAAGTTCATCTTAAAGTCTCTAAATCCTACCATATACATTGATCATTTGGACTTCACACACGCTGTTGGCATTCACCCTGAACACGACCCAAACATTGGGATACCAACCCAACTCAACCTGGAAATCGCCGATCCATACGAACCATGGTCCACCAACTCAGGACAAATACACCAGCCGAAGGATACCGACGAAGACCACTTCGTTCGAAGCTTTAACCCAAAACATGGACATTCGCCCAATAGGACCATACTTTTCATCAATTGACTCGCCACACTACGTGTCTTCGCAGCCATAGTATTGGGTATCAGTCATGACGGAAACCCGACCACCCGCCTACGTCATCTTTGGCTAGTTCTACTCGGAGGAACCCCGAATCTTATAACATACGACATCTATGAAGTCCACCAGAAAGGACCCCGATAGACACGGGCCGGACATCTTGAACCCACCAGCGAGGAACCCGGATATAACACTATCTGATGTTCGCCACTGTAAAAAATCCCTAGGACTCCGACATCTCTGCTATCAATCAGGGAGGAACCACGGGCCATGCAGGACACCGCCACCTATGGACCTAGTCCAGAGGCACTTGAACGACTAGACAAACAGACCGACATATTACCGTTATCAGTTCACGGCGGAACCCCGGGCTCGTACTGGACACCGTCTATCCTGACCTAGGTCAAAGAGGAAACCAGATATAGTAACCCTGGTAGCTTTTCTAACCCAAGGTAACCCCAGTTAACAAAAGCTTCACTTGATTAATTGAAATACTGGGCCGCGTGCCCGTGAATAACTCCGGTAACACACCGTCCCGGTTAGAAGTTTGTAACTAATGAATGTCTCAATAGCCTTAAAAGACATGCAAAACCACTTTCGTCACACTAGAGTGGCGTTCAAGTGTACCAGGGACCCGATCTAGGCTCCCAGGGGACAACATAAATCACAACATCACATAGGGGTTCCGACCTTTTCAGTCCGTCAAAAGGACATGCATACATATACTTCACATGAAATAATATAGCAAATAGGGGAAAAAGAGAGGAAAAGAGAGGGGTTTACCTGCTGCACGCGTTCTCGAGTCTGTAGCGCAAAACGGAGGCGCGAATGCGTGCCAACGACGATCACCCCGGGCTAGCGTGCATGCACTTTCTCTCTCTACCTTTTCTCTTCTCTACACGTAAACGAGTGCGGGAGAAGAAATCGGACAGCCGCCAACGGCGTCGGGGATGCGAAAATATGTCAAAGGAACCAGCTTCTCTCTTCTTTCTCTATCCTACACTCTCTCTATAAAAAATCTGAGCAGGTAATGTGTGCAACTCTCAAACGTGAGCAAATGAGGGGCTGGCCCCCATTTATATTCCTTAAATGGGGTTTAGATCTGTGCAAGCACTGACCCATTTGGGTTGAAAAGTGGTATTTGACTAAGTCCACTACCTTGACCAAGTGGACCGGTTTTTTGACGGTTTTTCCTTTTTCACGTATAGGCCCTCCGAAACCCGGCTATATGGACACACAACAGGAACGAAACTTCAGTTGATCGGGAACTTAGGGTAATCCGACACCTACTGTAAAATTTCGAGGGAAAAATATTGAGTTTTGACGCTGCACTTTAGTCCAGAAGAAAATGCAAAACCCACAATAATTTGCTGATTCAGACCCAAAACCCGCTGCGCTTCTCATATGAGACAATAATTGATGAAACCGACAGACGATCATCTCTCGAGTTTTCGACGGCACGCATTAGGCCAAGCCGAACGAATTTCTATAGGGGAAAAATCTTTAACAGATATTGGGCCAATTAATTCTGAAATATGGAATTTCTCATTTTTCTCCTAATTTTATCACACATAATGGCCCTGCGGTCCAGCGAAATGGTAACGACTGAACCGAACGGAGGGGTGTCCGGAAAGTCGACCGGCACACTTGTGTGCGATCGGCAAAAGATACTGAGATTTCCTCTTGCACTTCAATCCCGAGCAAATCCACTTTATCATTTAACAAAGAATTAACTAAATTAACCTTCCATTAAGGGACCCATAAAAACAATAATTTATTATATTAAAATTCCGGTCGTTACAACACCCACGCCAAACACAACCATACTACCACCACCCACCCACCACCACCACCACCCTCACACCACCCACAATCACTACCACCACCACACTACACCACCTACCACACCACCACTAGGATGAAATATTCAACCAATTTACAAGGTGTTTTTTGTTTTCATTTTTTAAAACAAGAAAATTAGTAATGCCAAACGTTGTTTCCTATTAAAATTTGGAAACAAAAATTTGTTTCCAATTTTCTAAGACAGGAAATAAAAAATAGAATAGGAAGTGTATCCAAAACGGCCCTGGGTATCCTTTTGTTTCCATATTTTTACTCAAAATCTATTTGTAAACGACATGTGTTAGCCTCAAGGTACACCTTAAGGTATCCTTATAACTTGATAATAACATAATAATAGAATGACATGTGGTACTAATGATTCTTATAAGTGTCTGATAAATAAGATCATGAGAACATGAGCAATCTTTCAAGGCATAAAAGAGTGAAAAGCATTTAAGTAAATCAATGGATTGATTAAGCAAGTCATTCAACCAAGTCCAAGGCATCAAAAAGAATATTCAAATTCACGCCAAAACTCAAGGAAGAATAAAGATTATACTCAAAGTCAAGTAGTAAATCACAAATAAGAAAGGAAGGATCTAAGAGCAAAACCAAATCTAAGATTTTTTTTTTTTAGGCAACCCCCTACCGGTTTTAAACTAAAAAGGAGAAAAACATGGGGGGGAATAAAAAACCTTACCCCAGCCACAGACAGACTAAATCAAAATCTAACATAAAACGAGAAGGACCGTCAATGCGAAAATACTTGGATAGGCAAAGGACAGCACAAAGATTTCGAAAAGATGTTACTGTCCAACTTGCTGCAGCTTCTTTGAAAGCTAGTTAGCAACATGATGTTTCTCTGTAAGTTGCTGAAAAATCAAATTCACTGTCTTTAGGACTGATAATGTCTTCCACCAACCACGCTCTCCCGGGGGATCCTTGTTCACAGTAATAAAATCAATGATAGTCTTGAAGCACTTTCCACACTATATTGGAAAAACCATATTTATCACAAAGAGGCACCCATCCCGCAAACCGCCTTAATTTCCATAAGTGTTCGTTCCCAAAAACCCATAGGTAGCATAAAAAAGCTAAAATCAATTTTCTGTAGGATCACGTAAATCCACCACCTACACTGACTCCCAGGGGTACTTTAGAAGAACCATCAATTATTGAGTTTGAACCAACCCGAGAGGATCATTCCATTTAGTGACTATGGCCTTGACTTGGATGCACGAATGAATCTCGAATGGAAATAAGAGCATAACTCGTATCCTTGTACAAGTATCTTTGGAACCCAGGTAACCGCCACTCTTTGAACAGATTCATTGATTCTTCTCAAAACTTTCTTGAACGGTCTTTGAATTATCAAAAACGCGAAGCATCTAAACAACCAATTTCCCAGCACACAACCATAGGAAGGAACATTGCAAAAAACCCTCTAAACGAACCAGCTTTGCCTCTGAAAAAAATATCATGATCCTGGTGTGAATTTAGAATCTCCTAACTATCTGCCCATGGTTCAAAAACTCCCAACTATTCAAGTTAGAGAAGCGAAATCTCCTTGGCAAACAAATGGGATAACGATTCCCCATAGAGAAAATACAACATTCACACTTGCTCATGAAAAGAATATCTTGGTTTGCAATGGTTACATACACTGGATAGCGTTGTGGAAAAGTTCCAAATTAGAACCTGAGATTTTAAGGGAATAACATCTTTCAGAGCATTGAGCCCAACTACTTTGGGGGAAGCCTCGGCGAACCATCCGCCCAACCAGGCTTAGTTAGAAAAATTCCGGAGCTATCATTTTCTCCAATAATAATTCTGTCCTATTGATTGATAACGATAAGAGTTAGCCTAAGCATTGAATCATACTTCTATGCAGCGAATTTAACTTCCGAGTAAATTCTTCTGGTCAATATATCTCATCAGAGGGAAAGGAATGTTGGAAACTCGGATAGCCGATCTCTTAAAGGCATCTCGCAAACCATATATCGAACCAGAAATTAATTGTCACCATTCCGAAATTAACCAGTTGCGTTGAGTACGTTTTGTTGATCCAACCAATTCCAATATCTACCAGGTTGTAGGAAACCCTTAAGAAAACATCATCATCTAGGGGTGATTATTATTCAGATATTTACTTCTGAAATAATTAAGCCCCCACAACCCTTCTCGGCAATAATTTTCCAAAGCCATTGTTCATTTGAAAAGCATTGGGCCACATCTATCAACTTCCGAATTCCCAGACCTCCCTCTTCACACGGATTTGCAATTTTATTCCAAGCCACCCAATGAGTTCGGTTATTCCCTTCACTATCATTCCAAAAGAACAAAACAAACATGCTTTCAATTCTTCGGATAACTCCTTTAGGAATATTGGAACCCATTAAACTATGAATAGGCATCGAAGCTAACACATGCTTTAGAAGAACCAGTTTACCTCCACCGGAAAGCAACTTCCGTTTCCACCCTTCCATTTTCTTCCTCACTTTATCAATGATATAGTCATAGTTCGAAAACTCGTCGAGTCACCCGAGTAACTCGGCCGAGTTACTCGACTCGACTGAATTTCGAATCGAGTCACCTCAAAACTCGAAGAAGACACTATTTGCCAAGTTACTCGAGTGACTCGGACGAGTCAAGCCGAGTTTTTCGACTCGCCAGACTAGGTCGAGTCACAAAATTGTATTTTATCATTTTTTAAAACCTAAACTCGAATGTCACATTGTTTTTGCATCATATGTTTTGGGTCCACAAAAACAACCTTCTATGTGTTCTATTAATCCTACTTTTTAGGTTTGAGACTGTAAAATTAGTGTACTTTGAGTTGTTTTAACCCAGTTTTTTCAAGTTATGACATATATATTCCGAGTTAAACCGAGTCGAGTTTTTTTCGAGCTTTCCGAGTTACTCAACCCGGTTAACTTTCGAGTCGAGTCGAATTTTCGGGTTTTTGAACCATGGATATAGTCATAGTATATGATCTTCATTCTGCCTTTGAAAATAGGGATACCCAAGTAGCGGAAAGGAAAGCTATCAATCGCAATGCCACTATAAATAACCAACCTCCCCGATCCCTTTCAGATTTATAATCCGGAACATATACCGCACTTTTTTGCTTGTTAATTCTTTGCCCCAAAGCTGCTTCATAGGTTGATAAGAATTTAAAAAGCTGAGTAATAGAGTTCTTCTTCCCATTACAAAAAATGAGGGTATCATCTCGAACAGTCAATGTTAATAGGAATAACAGTCTCGATGTCCGAAAATACTCGAACTTATTATCCAAGGAAAATATTCTTCAAACCTTTACTCAAAACCTCTTCAGCAAGAATAAAAAGAGCTGGGGATAACGGGGGTCCCCTTGACGCAAACCCTGCGAAGACCGGAAGAAACCATGAATCCTTCATAGAATAAACTGAGAAATAAGTCGAAGAAGAAAAGCAACCTCGATGAGCTTTAAAAAATTATCACGAACCCAAATGTTTTTAGTCCAGCAAAGAAAATCTCCATTCAAGTCTGTCACAAGCTTTCGCCATATCCAGCTTAAAATAACATTGCCCCTCTCCCCCCCCACTTTCGGGTTAAATATAGAAGATGCTAAATCCGAGCAAATAGAACTATTTCCATAAATTCTCCCTTTCACAAAAGCTGATGCTCCTCAGAAATTAACTTAGGCAATAGCAACCCTAATCTAGAAGCAAGCACTTTCGAAATGATTTTGTAAAGAACATTGCACAAGTTGATAGGCCGAAAATCACTGAAAGAGCCGGGTTTCATCTTAGAATAGGCTAGTCATTTCGCATAATTGCTCTCGGTAGGAACCATGCTCAAAGATAAAAACTGAATAACAGCTACAAATCTTTTAATATCTCTCAACAAGCTAGAGAATAGCCACGAAAAAAACCATCCGAACCAGGAGCACCAGAAGCTGGCATCTCTACAACCACTTTATGAATCTCTTCCATTTTGGGACTTACAAAGACCCCATTCTCCTCAGACGAAACTAAAGAAAGGAATACACTCCTCAATTTGACCTCCCCCAGCCAACGATAAGACAAAAGAATTTTTGGAAGGAATTTTCACTGCTCAACACCCCTATCTCGTCTTAGAAAACTGTCCCCTCATTATCTTGGATAAAGGCACACATTCCTCTGTGATTAGTGGTAGATTGACATGAAAGAAAATTTGTGTTTGTCTCCTTGTCAGCCAATGTTATTGGATTTTGTTCACGAAAATATCTCTTCAACAATCTAATATTTTCAGGATTAAGCTTGGCCATACATAAATCTCTTGACCCTCTTTAGTCAATTTGCATGTAATGGATCTCTAATTTCATTGATGTTGTGACTTTCACATGCTCCAACTGAGTAAATATTTACCAACCGGTTTTTGTTACAGCAGACAATACAACCTTAAGAGACTTATAAGCTTCAAGAAAAAAGAAATAAGAGGGGTATCTGGGACGATAAGAATTCCTGACTTTAACAATATCCAAGAAAACCTCATACTTTGGTCCACATTAATTCGGAACTGAAGGACGAAGGAAAACCATTTAGATTATCAAGGGCCGATATACGAAGCGGCGCATGATCCGAAGGACTTCTGGAGATGCGTGAGGGTAGTCTTGAAACGTCAAGGTCGCCAGCTGAATTAAAAAGCACTCTTTCCACCAATCTAGGCACATCAATGGGCTCTCAACAATAGGTACACCACGTAAAACGATTCACAATAAAATAGCCATCAATTAAACCACAATGAGAATCATCTCATTGAATACATTAATTCATCAACAACATGTAAATTGGAATTCTACCCCCTTTTTCTCCAGCGTGTTGGGACATTAAAATATCCCCCAAACTATCCAGGGTGTGGAGCTATAGAGCGATGTTCTAATCTTCCAAGTCTCTTCTCTCAATACGACCACACAAGACATAACAAAGGGAACCGAAGGTCAGACGACCTCTCAGTCAAAGAACTGAAAGACCTGAGATGATATGAACAAGACAGAACTGAAAACCCAGCTCTTTAACACACTTTTCCAAAATTAAAATTTTTTTCGGATCAAGAAGAACCACCACCGAAACTTTCTTTCCAATTATCACTGATTTTAATCTCTGCGGGAATTGTGAGGTTGCCCGCCTCGTAATCCAAATATAGGAACTAGACATAGGCACAGTTTTGATTTTCAGCTGGAATGACCGCTCTCATCTTTGATCTAGAACTATCACCACAGAGGGCAATGGGATATCATATGAAGGTTCTCCAAGATTGCTAACTCAGTAATCTTCAACCAAAACCGAAACCAATTATTCTTTTGTGGAGAAAATCTTGCAGGTATGAATGAAAGCACCATGTTCTGGGATGATGGAATCTACCCAATTAACTCAGATGTAATTCCATAATCCAGAATGATCTCACCTTGGGAGGTCCGTTCTTCATTGATTGAAAATGGCACCGGTGGATTTAGCAAGTTGGAACGCTTACGAAGAAATTGGCGTGATCATCATCTTCAATAGTACATCACAGTTCACCTGGATCAGAGAAGCCAGCACATTCTTCTGACCAAAATCAGAACTCTTTTTGGAATTTATTGCATCATATCAGATCATTGGCTGCATTATCACTTTCTTCTTCGAGGACTTCCTTCCCTTCTAGGAATATAAACTGTGTCTCCCTTGGGGTAATACCGGTTCAGATAACTATAATATCCTTCTCTCTATTATGGAGTTCATTGGTACCCTCGTACTCATCTGTATCCACAAACTGGCGTTTGAGTCTTTGAAACCCCATTCGGGTTGGAGATTTTGCTGCCCATTCGAAAGCTTCCCTTCTTAGGCGTTCTCTTGGTCTTATCACTACTTTTTCTTTTCAGCCGTCATCCAAAAAGATCGAATGTTTGAGATCCGCAGCCGTTTGCCATTGTCATTCGTTTTTATTATTACCAAATCTTTCGCAACCCACGCCAACAGGGGATTCCGTAACAGTCTGGTTAGGAATAACCTCTACTTCTTTTTCTTTTCACATAAACTTCCGTGAGTGATCGTTTTTCTTTAATTCTGATTTCTGTAGATCATTCTTCACCTTCCTTTTGAAGCGCAATCATGTGAACAATTTTATTCATTTAGCACAAATTATGGGCGTTTAATATTCTATGCTTTGCCATTTCCTGAGTACTCAACCCTAACCAAAACCGAAAATCAATCCTTTCTTAGTAACATCAATCTCCACCAGATATGTGCAAGTGGTGTGGTGGACGTTTACAGTAGACCAACGACTTTTCAAAACTTTCCCCACAATACTGCCACTCACTTTCAGATCTTTAGGGTTGAACAAATTGATTGGTAACCTGGCAGATTAATCCAGATCGGCACTATTGTTTGATCTGCTCTGACATGGAATAACGGATTCCACTTAATAAATCGAACCAATTGCCCTTCTATATAACAAAATTCTTTTAGCCAAACGGATAGATAATCTTCTTCGGATTCAAAACGGATCAGCATGTGTCTCTCATCTAGTATACCAGCAAAAATAGCTAACCTCGTATGCAGGGAATCTTGAATATAAACTTTCAGATCTTCAATGGATGATCTTCCGAAAGAGAACGTTGCTATAAGCACATACTGTAAGATGGCTGCTGAGGAGTTGAGTTCTTCTGAAGTGAGAATAAGGCTGGTTCTCCTTGGTATGTAGATGGTTTCTTCACCACAGTGATGGATTCGAAACTGAAATCCTTTTGAATAAATGAACCCATACTCGATTTGGATTTATCCCCGACCACTGAAGCATAAGAAACTCTTTTTGGATCAGGCGGACGAGGAGGAGATCTTCCTCCCAAGGTTGCAACTGCCATGAAACCCTAGTAAGGTTTCCACGATTGCTATGCTATCTTGCTCCTAATTTTTTTTAAAAACTCGCTAACATGCACCTCTAGAGCAAGAGTTAAAGTGTTCAAACCGGCCTTCGAAGTGGAGAAATCTAAAGATTCAAGATCAAGTTGAAGACCAACTCTCAAGAAGACATAAGAGTTGAAATTTTATCTTATGAGGTGTTTAGGATTTTTGTAAGAAATCCTCAAAGTATGGTTTAGTTGAATGCTCAAATACTTAGATTGACCATAGGAGCCTAAGACTTTATTGGACATCATTCTAAGGCCCTAGGAAATCATAAAAATCATGTTAAAGGATAGCCAAAAGACCTAGGAATTTATCCCCATCATTAAGGTCTTGATCCAGAGTGAAATCAGAGTTTTTACTCTGATTTCGTCAACGAATTCACAGGGCAATCTTGAATTCGGCGACGAAATGGAGACAGTAAACTCATTGTTTTCACTGTTTTTGATCTCGGCGACGAAATGAACTGGGGAACTCAATTTCGTTGACGAAATCATGCGATACTCTGAAAATGCTATAACGGCTAGTTTTTAACGGCCTTTTTCATATTTAATGTTTCACCAATGGTCATATTAGATAAAAAGCTATAAAAGGAGTTCATAAATGAACAAAAGACAACTCTTGATCAATACATTAACTCTCATCATCTACTCAATCATTGACATGATTTCCACATCGATCACACTTTAGAAATCCCCAAAAATCTCATTTGAGCTATTCAACTCCTTTCTTTGAGGGATTTCATTAGAGTATTGTTTAACTCATATCTAGCTCATTTCAGAAGCTTTATTTTGGATTGTCAATCCAAATCCCCTTTTGTAAAGGAAAGTCAAGAATCAGTGGATTCTTGCAACTGAAGTTGTAGCTTCGAAGAAGTCAAGAGAGGGTTGTACTCTTGCAAGGAAAGGTTTGGTCTCGACTTGAAAGAGAGATTGTAAAGGTTTGGTCTGGACCTGTAAGAGAGATTGGAAGCGGTTTGGGCTTCACCCGAGAAGAAGTCTGTACTAGTAAAATCGTGGTGAATCCTGGAAGATGGAAGCTGAAAAGCGGGGACGTAGGCAAGTTGCCAAACCTCGAGAAAAACATCTTGGTGTTTGTTCTCTATAACTCTTTACCTTACTCTATTCACCGCATATATTTTAGAACTGCTAAGTTGTATTTCCTTTGATATTTAATTCCGCACAAAAAGGGAAATTAGTTTTTAACTTGCTAAGACCCTAATCACACCCCCCCCCCCCCCCCCCCTCTAGGGTCAATATCTGGGCAACACATGATCCTTGGGTACTAGAGCCAAGTGTAGAGACCCTCGTTTTGTACATTTTCTTAATTTAATAGATCCAATCCATGTCATTTATTGCATTATATCTTTTTGAAGCTTCAACCAATAGTTTCTTTCTTCTGTTGTCTTCATTGAAGTGTACTCCCCATTTATCCATATGAAACTCGACAATGATATTTTTCCAAAGCAGACTCTCCTGTGTACATAATTAATTCATTTGAAGATAAAACTGTCACTAAAGTTTTAAGGGTTGATCCATTCTGTATAGGAGCGATTGAACTGCTTGTATAAATTTTATATTTAGGCAGATAGTTGAGCAACTTGGTCCAGTGATTACCCAATTGAGAAACTCTTGCATATATACTAGAACTTGGAGGCATCATTGATAAATTCTGGTACGGAACTGATCTGATACCAAACTAATGCAAGTCTGAAAGTTTTATCCATTAAAAAATAATTTGAAACTACTGAACAAATTACGAATAAATTACGAATGAAAGTAAGCTAATCAATGACCAACAGATAATGAAGAGCTTGAATCAATATTTTTATTCATATCAGTTCTTAAAAGTTAAAACACTATGAAATTCACATGAAAATTCAAAAAAGGTTTATAACTACTAATACCATGGTAATTTTCTTTTGCATATAAATCTCCACCTTGGTCATAGATAGACCCTTGAAAGTAGTTCTAAGAAACAACTAATTGAAAATTCTTCTCTTACTCAACAAGTAGCAATATTCCCCCTTTTTCTTTTACAAAGAATCCTTCTTTGACTTAACTAACCTTTCCTTCTTTGACTTTACTAACCTTAAATTCTCGTAAAACTAAACCAGACCTTTTAAAAATCCAGTCAAATTTACCAAAACCTCCTATCACATTTTCTTGCTCAAGTGAAACTTCAAGGCTACATATTGAAACCTGGTCACTTGCGACATTATTTGTGTATATTCAATATTTTACCGAAAGTTGGTTCTTATTCACCTTGTTTTCACAACTTGAAATTCCACTGAAAGTTGATCTGTAGGAGACATGGATTAGATAGAATCAAATCCACTGGCGCCCAAAAAAGATGGGCTTAGAAGCACTTTGTGGACCAAGCGTGCGCATTGAGACTTAATTCTGGATCTTAGAATTGTGCAATGCAAAAGTGATTATAGGGTCTACACTTAACTTAGCATGTGAATTGTTCAACTTTGTGCATCTTGTTTGAATATATCAAAATTATCCCTTAGAATCACATGTCCTTGAACTTTAACATGTAATTCCAGGTTATTCTGGAATCTCTTGCGAAAACCTGATGCTGGATTTCAACTCTATATAGGCAGTCAGTTGTTTCTAAAAGACACTAAATTGGTGTAGCTAAGACCGTTTGAATGTTTCTAATTGTACTTCATGCCCACCTTTTGCTGCAAGTGGAAATTGCTTGATATGCAAAACTTTCCTGAATGGTCCTGCTAAATAGAAACCTTGCTTTGAGTTGCATTAAGCTGGGTTCATTCAATGTTATGCCATTACAGGCTTCTCAATTCTATCCATGATAAGGACTGACTGATGTGCAATCAATAGATTGTTCTTTCAAGAATATGATCAATCGTTAGTTGGAAGTTGATTATATTCAAGAATAGTATCAATCGTTAGTTTTAAGTTGATTATATATTGTACTCGACTGATCTAAATTTCAAATTATCGCAATTTTCCTACATATAATGCAAATTTTGTTTTAAGCTTCTTCAAACAGACAGAATCTTTGCGAAGTTGTCGAGTTTCCTCAAACACAGCTGATTGTATAAGCAATAGGATTTCCATCCATGGATCGCTAGAAATTACTGTACTAATCTATGCATTCTCTTTTTATGACTTGGTCATTGGGTTGCTATCATTACAACTTATGGCATGCTTATTGCGTGCAAATGTTATAGCCTGTAGTGTGAAACTCTGAGCGTATGTTGATTTTTGTTGTTTACTGTCTGCTTGGGGTTCAAAGCTCAGCTTACCTATCAAAACAGAAAGAGAAGGGAAAACAAAATGTTGAGGAATTTCAGATCATCATGGCAATTCACATGGTTCATCTAATTAGCATCAATAAAGACCCTTCCAATACACCTGTCACATGTTTGCACCAATTTCTAGACAGTTGACAAGCATGGTTTGTGCTTTATTTTTCCATTTGTAAACAGATATCATAATTGCCAACTCTTGTTCTAGATTTTCCCTTTATCTATTAAAATTTCATCTTATGACTCTATTCTAAAAGCATTTAAAATTTGTTACATTGTATGCTTTCATAGTTGGGAAAACGTTCATATTTTTAAATGTTAAAACTTGACTCTAATGTGATTTTAATAATTTTAGCACTTGTTTCGATTGAAAGCACCCAGTGTAGAGATAGATTACTGAACCAATTGCCAGTAACTAATCTGAACACTTATATTCTTGCCTCAAAGGTGCTCGAAGTTGGATGTTTATGGCTGCAACTGCTGAAGTTTGTGATGCAAACCCACAGTTATTCGTAAGTGGTGAACTCCGGGCACTCCAGCCGGTTTTCCAGATATATGGCCGGCGCCAAGTTTTCTCTGGACCAATAGTTACTCTCAAGGTATTTGAGGACAACGTTCTAGTACGTGAATTCCTTGAGGAGAAAGGTAATGGCAGAGTTCTTGTTGTTGATGGAGGTGGAAGCATGCGGTGTGCGATATTAGGGGGCAACCCTGTCAACAAGCTCAGAACAACGGATGGGCTGGTATAGTGGTTAATGGGTGTATAAGGGATGTTGAGGAGATCAATGGGTGTGATATTGGAGTGAGAGCTCTGGCTTCCCATCCGATGAAAGCCAATAAGAAGGGAATTGGAGAGAAAAATGTTCCCATAACCATTGCTGGGACACGAATCTGTGATGAGGAATGGCTCTATGCAGACACTGATGGAATTCTGGTCTCTAAAACGGAGTTATCTGTCTGAGGATCATTTCGAGATTATTTGGCCAATACTGTTGGTGGCAAGTAAGTTAATGTAATGCTCATCTGTAACAGTGTCTTCTTGACTTCATTTTCAAACTTTTAGTAGGCTGTTGTGTTATATGATAGATATCTTCATGGATGAAGTTGTAATGACATGTTTATCAAGTACTCTACTGATAATTGATGTACTTTAGCTGATGTGTAAGTGCGCTAATAGTCATCGTTATCCTACATAAATCAAAATATCGCCCCATCTAATAACGTCAAGCAATTGCTTTCCTGACTACTGTAATACAAGTGCCAACATGGGGTCATACAGAGTTAATTAGGAGGATAGTTATTCAATTAAGATATTAAAAGGTGAAGAGATTTTAGGGTGGGATTGCATTTTATCAATATTGCCTCGTCTAATCAAATGGGAGTACTCGTGTAAGTTTTTATTTAATTTTAAAAATTATCTGAGGCAATATTTGTCTATAATTTTGGTTAGTGTTAGTTTGGGGGTGTGTGGGCAACTGCCACTTCACCAGGGGAATTGCTACCAAATTGGGAGTTCTCCCCTTAGATTTGATAGCAGGATCTCCCTTGTGTTATGTCATTATATATGCTTCAAACTTGCACTAACTTAGCTACTTTAAATTTTGAATTGCTCAACTGCAAGATCCTTAAGAGTTCTTCTTATAGATAATTGAAGTATTCTTTTTTTTTTTTTTTGGTAACTCAGGGTGTTCCCAATCCTTCGGATCAGGACTAATCCTCGAGGGTGTGATGAGAGCCCACAACTCCCCACACCAAGTAAGTCCGGGAAAAAAAAATTGTTGGTAGAAATCTGGGAAAAAAATTGTTGGTATTTCTACCAGGTAAGCTCATGCATGCATTGGAGATCAACGTTAACACACATAATGTACTCATTTGGAGAAAATCGGTTAGGGCGGGACTTGAACCCAGACCTAAAGTATGAACACTCTAGGCTTTATCACTTCACCAATGTGACACTTTTTAAAAATGGTTGGTATTTCTACCATGTAAGCACTTTTTTTTTTCCAGAGGGTTGGTGGTTTTGTCAAGTCCTACAATCTTGTGCACATTGGGGATCAACCTCAGCAACATAATGTAGCCCTTTGAGAAAATGATGAGGGTGGGACTTGAATCCAGGCCTAGAGTATAAACACCTCTAGGCTTTACCACTTGATCGACGTGAAACCTTTATAAATTGTTGGTATTTCTACCCAATAGGCCCATTCTTTTTTAGAGGGTTGGTAACCAACTTACCAAGTCCTACAATCATGCATGCATCAGGGAACCTCAACACACATAATGTAATCATTTGGAGAAAATCGGTGAGGGCAGGGATCAACCTCAACACACATAATTGAAGTATTCTCATTTGTATGGGATTTGACAGCTCTATTTCAGATATTCAAATCAGCTAAGATTTCCAACTGTCTTTTCATGGGAGTTTGTTCAACTAGGTGGAAGATGGGGTACCTAATTTCTTTTAGGATGCCTTTATAATGAGATCGAATCACAACCAATCGTGATTGAACTCAGGGAGAATTCAATCGCACCCACAAGTCAACACATGTCATTTTTAATCCCTATTAACCATGGTTAAGATTCCTTAAACCTTAGGGTTCACTAATCTAAATTTGCATTTTAGAAATTCTTTTTTTTTATTAATTTATCCTTAGGATTAAGAAATTTTAACCCTAAGGTTAAATTTTTAATGAAAAGAATTTCACCTGTGGATGCAATTGAACTCTCCCTGAGTTCAATCACAATTGGCCGTGATTTGATCTCCTTTATAATAGTTTGAAAAAGTCCCTTTTATTTAAAAATCAGATTGTTAAACATGTCCCACATTGCCCAATTAATTAATTGATTTAAACAATCTGATTTTCATCATCTTGTTTGGACACTAGTCTTGTCTTGCTTTGCCTAGAGTAAGTTAGTTCTTTCTAGCTGTTTGGTAACAGTATGGAATTAACCTTTTGTTTGGTAATTAGTTTAGTTTATTTCTTGAATTCAACAACCCTGTTTATTCTACCCAATTCTCGGATTAAGACAAGTTTGGTTATGAGCGGACAGAGTATTCCTTTTATAAACTAATGGAATAGTTTTTAGTCTAATAAACCAAGTCAGTCAGTGCAGATCAGAGATCCTCTAGTCTAATCTTTTTCTTCTATAGACCTGGGAGTGGTCTGCAATGCTGGTTTGGCCTACGGTGTAGAACCCCGGAACCGAATTCACTAGGCTATGAATAGTACTGTGAATAGTGTTTTTCAAGGTCTAAAGCCTTAAATGTAATTATGGTTTCATATTTTAAAATAAAAGGAGGTGTTTTGAATGAATTAAAGTATGTATAGAAAATGTTTAGGGTGTTTGGGGTAATGGAACAAGAGTATAAAATACTCTAAGCATCAAAGAGTGGGATGTCTTCACATACCTTCTGTAAGCACCCAATTTTTACACCATGTTTAACCATGGTTAACTACTCTTAACCATGGTCATCGCCCAACTAAGTCCCTATTCAAGCCCTGGACTATAGGCAAAC
Organism: Tetracentron sinense; assembly: GCA_015143295.1. Lineage (NCBI taxonomy): Eukaryota > Viridiplantae > Streptophyta > Magnoliopsida > Trochodendrales > Trochodendraceae > Tetracentron > Tetracentron sinense. The sequence goes on from JABCRI010001397.1 coordinate 17,606, forward strand.
CCCTAACCAAACCCTAAGCTTAACCCTAGGTGAACCACAAGCCAAACCCTAGATGAACCCTAGGTATACCCTAAACCCTAGCTAAATCCTAGGTATACCCTATGCCCTTAACCCTAGCTAAACCCTAGGTATACCCTAATCTTTGGGCTCAAGGCCCATTAGCAATCCCTAAGTCTAAACCATAGGCTAACCCTAGCTAAACCCTAGACCTAGCCCTAGCTTAAACCCTAGCCAGACATAAGGTATGAGCCCTTGACCTCAAAGCCCATTCAAAAGCCCAAAAACATCAAAACCGTAGCACCTAGACCTTGGTAGGCCCAAGCAAAGGCCCACAAAACTCCCTAGAGTCCACTTGGGTGGGGCCCACTTTCAAAATTCAAAAACTAGGCGGCAAACCCCCCAAAATGGCAAACCCCTAGCTACTTTTGGCCCAAGTATGCGAGGGCATGACCCAATTTAGCAAAAGCCTCAGGGTGTCGGTAATAAGTTTACTGACACTCTCAAAATTCCTTGTTTAGAGAGTGGCGGTAAACTATTTACCGCTACCCTGTAAAAACTTGTAGACGTGTATCAGCTCCCTCCTGCCCACCTTGGGGCTGCTCCCATTGGTCCGCCACGCCTTCCATAATGACCATACTACCCATGAGCTCCTCCCTTCTCCTCTATAAGGCCCAGCCACCCCAAGCTTAACAGGGACTCCAAAAAATCCGAAGAAAAATGTTGCTTGCATTCCACCAGCCCTCTTCCACCATTTCTAAACCCTGTGTGAGCCATAGTTAGGTCCCTAGGCCTCTCCCATAGGTTGTATGTAGAGCCCCGGACTTTTTCATGCTTAATGCATGGCACTTTCGTAGCTAATTTGCCTTTAAAGTAGTACAATTAATAAATAAGGAAGAAATTGAAAATTTTGAAATGTCAGAAATGTTCCTTTTCGAAGTATGAACCCAACGCAAGTTGAATTGTCGAAATCCGACGAGCGAGTCAAAAAATATGGCCAAAACAGTTTAGACCTGCAAGCAACCGATCGCTCGGTCCATGGAGCGATCGATCGGTCCAAAACCGATCGATCGGAGGCTATCGACTGGTCGAAAAATTTGTATGGGGAAATTTTCCAGAGAGTTGATTTTTGGTCGAGAGCTCGGTCAACACACCGATCGCTCGGTAGGCAACCGATCGATTGGTCATAACCACCGATCGCTCGGTCTTCGTGTTTTGCAGAAATTTTCATTAAGGGTGTTTTCGTCTTTTGGGCATTTCACTCTTTCCTCTTAAGGTTTGCCCGAGCCTTAGGGCTCATTTACCACACTTAGAAGACATTTGAGAGCTAGAGAAAGAGGAGAGGGTTTGCCTAACCTAGGGTTTGATTTTTGTGGTGAAATCAAAGGGGTTTCAAGACCCACAATCACCTCAAGCTTGAGATTGCTTCAAGATTCCGGTTGAAGCACTCGTGGAGCACTCTCCTCAAGCTAGAGCAACAACTCACGGACGTGTTTGGAGGAGTTCCTTCCCTCATTTGTCAAGTTCGGTACCTCTTGCTACCCTCCTAGTCATAGCTCCTCTTTTCCTTTATTTCTCTTTGTTTCCTTCCTTTGTACATGTGCTATGAGTTTGGAAGTGTGAACGTGGTGAATGGTGATGGAATAGGCGATTGGATGCTAATGGTTGTGTTGTGATGATTGAAACGGGGGAGGGCATTGTATCCATAATAAACACACATTTATAATGTGAGTAAACTCACCTAGAAAAGCATAATTTAGGTTTAAATGAATAATGAATAATGAACACACCATGTTTGATGAAATGCCAAGGTGAATAAAGTGAGTTGTAAATTAGGAAATGCATGCCTAATAAATTATGGAAATTGCTAGGGCCTATGATAGTGTGTTTTCTTGTTTTCCCTAAATGATGTGAATATTGCATTGCTCAATCATTGATGTTTATGTGTTGTGAATTATCCACATGTCATATTTAAATTTAAATGCAAGTATATACATGATTCCCACGAGCACGGCATGCATGACATGAATTTACCGAGGTTTTCAAGAACATGATTAGAGGTGGGACATATCCTACGATATGTTTTACCTCACTTTTCACAAGAAAACAAGAACAAACATTCCACGAGGGGTCTCCCCTCACTCACAAGTGCATAGCATAAAGAAGGGCCTCCCTTCCCTCGCAAGTACATACATATCATGAAGAAGGGTCTCTCTTCCCTCTCAAGTGCATTGCATAAAGAAGGGTCTCCCTTCCCTCTCAAGGCATCTCACAAGCGCATCTCACAAGCGCATCTCACAAGTACATCTTCCAAGTGTATCTCACAAGTTACATGATCACAAGCAAGCACGCATGACATGCATGACATGACACGATCTACAAGAATCAAGCAAGATAGACAAGATGAGTTTTCAAGCACGAAAATGGTACTTTAGGTCAAGTCAAGTGCACGGTGTTTTCAAGGGTTTTATCGGCTTCTACGAAATACAAGCATGATTATAAATTGATTTACTTCCTAGTATAATATGACTTGTTCCCGTTTACATATATGAATTGCTCCTGCTTTATGTATTGCCATTTTTATGCTATGACTGTTGGTTAGTATTTGGTACCCGCTGAGTATTCCATGCTCAGCCGTACTTCTTATATCGGCAGGTGATAGCGGAGTAGCTGCTCCTTTTGATGTCTGTGCTCCTGGTCCATGGGTGGAGGAGGAGTACGTCGAGGAACCTTTGGAGGAACCTCCAGTAGAGGGTTACCATTAGGTGGTTGTAGATTCTGAGTGATATAGCTGTGGGTGAGTTGAGAGAGATATGTCCATGTATTTTGGTGGGCATATCTGCACTTTCTTTTGGTTTCCTTTTTGTATAAACTTGGATTTACGTATGTGTATACATAGAGGTTTGGTAGACTTCCGCTGTACCATTTTAGAGTATGTTTCCGCTATTATTGTCCTCTATTGTATATGCTCCAGGTCTTTTGCAGTTTATTCTGGCCAAGCAAGTCATGCAAGTTATGATTAGTTGTCCAAAGTTGACTTTAACTCCTAGGGTGGGTTTTGGGTCGCGACAAGAAGTGGTATCAGAACTTAGGCTTTAGGTCTTTAGGGTCACTTAGAATCTATACCACGGCTTGACAAGGGCATATGTCAGGAAACAAGTTAGGAAGGATGTAAGTCGGAAGCGAGTCTTGATCCAAGTGAAAGACTAAACTTTAGTCTTAGTCAAATGGTTGTTTCAACCAAGTATGAGTCTTAGGAACGATAGAACACCAAGGTATAATATTATAAATACACCGATGGTTGTGATGCGATGTATCTTAGTATTATAGAACTAGTATAAATTGAATCATTGTGCAATGGAACTGTGATAAATTGTGGTTTCAAGTTAGACTCATGTGGTGCTATTGTTCTCAGGACTTTAGTCATGAGGCGGGGCACACGGAGTCTTGGACCACACACTAGAGCTTCATCTTCTTCTAGAGATGAGGATGAGCAGCCGGACCTCTCTCAGGTCTTAGGCTCTATTGCTGAGACTCTCGCCATTCTGGCGGCTCGGTAGGCTATACCATCGTCGGTGGCACCTACTCCACCGCCCGTAGCTCAGGTACATCGTACAGCTGGGATTGAGGCATTCAGGAGATTGAGGCCTCCATCATTCCATGGGAGTGTGGACCCTCTTGCTGCGGAGGCGTTGATCCTCCAGATGGAGAAGATCTTTGCGGTCCTCTCGCCTACAGAGGAGGATAGAGTAGCATGGGCAGTTTTCATGCTAGAGGGCGAGGCCCACCATTGGTGGTTGTCCACATTGAGGACGCGAGATTTGACCATACAGGGTCAACCCTGGACTTGAGAGGAGTTCAAGGACACGTTTTATAAGAAGTACTTTCCTGTTGGGGCATGGGAAAAGAAAGAAAGAGAGTTCATCAACCTAGAGCAAGGTTTGATGACTGTAGCCGCTTATGAGGCTAAGTTCTCGGAGCTATCACGCTTCGCGACTCACATGGTTGCCACCGAGGCAATGAAGGCGAGAAGGTTTGAGCAAGGGCTCAAAGATGTTATCATGGAGAAGGTTTCGGTTTTCAGACATGCTACCTACCTTGAGATAGTAGACAAAGCCTTATTGGTCGAGGCAAATTCTGAGGCCGTGTCCAAGAAGAGGGAGTTGGCGAGAGGCTAAGCCAGTAGTTCAGCACCTCTAGAGAGGCGGGCTCATACCGGCCCTTATCAGTATACGTGGCCAGCACCACTGATGAGGCCATCTTATGCGCCTCCAGTTCCACGGCCGTACATGCCTCAGGCATCGCGACCTCAGGCTCTTCCAGCTCCACGGCCAGTTACACCTCAGACGGTGAGGTATGCTCCACCTCCGGCCCCTCCGACCTATACACACGAGGTTTGCACTTCGTGCGGCCGAAGGCACCAGGCAGGAGATTGCCGAAGGGCATTGGGTGGATGTTTTCATTGTGGTCGCCAGGGCCATGTGATCAGGGATTGCCTCAGTCGGCATTTACCAGGCCAGTCTCAGGGGATTAGGCCCCCAGCATGCCCAGCAAGATCATACTAGGCGTCATCCCAGACTACCCGGTCTACACCTCCGCCTCGCCAGGTGAACCAGGGGTGAGTTTTTATCTTGACAGAGGGTGATGCACTTGCATCTGATGATGTGGTGCAAGGTACGCGTTTATAGTTATTCTTTTTATCCGCGATTGTCATGTTATGCTTTACTCCTTGTGTACGTATGTGGCGTGCTATATATATATATCTATCTACCTATATATATGATGTTGATGCATGGATTGACTGAGCTAGCTAAATTTCAGGAACCTTACTAGTCAGTGAGTGCTTGGCTCGAGTGTTGATTGATACCGGGTCTACTCATTCGTTTGTCTCGCCGAGTTTTTCAGAAGGCTTTTCTGTGGAGCCTAGTCAGCTAGAACCGACATTAGCCATTTCAACTCCTCTTGGCAAGACAGTATTAGCGGATAAAGTGTATAGAAATAGTGTGGTTCAAGTGGGAAGCCACGAGTTGGCGGTTGATCTAATAGTTCTTGGATTCCAAGACGTTGACGTGAGATATTGGATTGGTTAGCAGCACATCATGGGCATGTAGCTTGCTTTGAGAAGATGGTACTCTTCCGGCCAGTGGAAGGCAAGCCATTTCATTTTTGGGGGTTGAGAAGTAGAGATATTGCTCGTTTTACGGCGTTGAGCTCAGCTAACCCCGAGACAAAGGACTCTTCGACTATTCCAGTCGTGAGTGAATTCCTGGATGTATTTCGAGAGGAGTTGCCAGGATTGCCTCTAGCCAGGGAGATTGAGTTTGTTATCGAACTTGCACCAGACATAGCTCCCATCTTTCGGGCTCCGTATAGAATGGCCCCGATTGAACTCAAGGAGTTGAAGACTCAGTTGGAGGAATTGCAAGGCCTTGGTTTCATTCGACCAAGTGTCTCACCGTGGGGTGCCCCGGTGTTATTTGTTAAGAAGAAGGATGGCTCGATGCGGATGTGTGTCGATTACCGACAGTTGAACAAAGTCACTATAAAGAATAGGTATCCATTGCCTAGAATTGATGACTTGTTCGATCAGTTGAAAGGAGCGAGATTTTTCTCGAAGATAAATCTTCGATCGGGCTATCACTAGTTGAAGATTAAGGCGGAAGATGTTCCCAAAACTGCTTTTCGGACTCGATATGGACACGACGAGTTCTTGGTGATGCCTTTTGGTCTTACAAATGCGCCGGCAGCCTTTATGGATTTAATGAACCGGGTGTTCTGCCCATACCTGGATCGATGCGTGATCGTGTTTCTTGATGATATCTTGGTGTATTCCCAGACGCGGAAAGATCACATGCGAGACCTTCGCCTTGCTTTGGAAATGCTGAGAAAGCACAAGTTGTACGCTAAATTAAGCAAGTGTGAGTTTTGGTTGGAAGAGGTGGCATTCTTAGGCCACGTTGTATCAGCGGAAGGCATTTCGGTAGATCCGAAGAAGATAGAGGCAGTCATGAGTTGGGCGAGGCCCAAGAGTGTCACGGAGATACGCAGTTTCCTTGGGTTGACAGGCTATTACAGGAGATTTGTGGAGGGTTTCTCCAGCCTTGCAGCACCACTTACTTACCTGACAAGGAAGAATGCGAAGTTCGTGTGGAGCGATAAGTGCGAGATCAGTTTCACGGAACTGAAAAGGAGGCTTACTACAGCCCCTGTCCTTACTGTGCCATCCGGACCTTATGGGTATGAGGTGTATAGTGATGCCTCACACGTTGGACTTGGGTGTGTACTCATGCAGCACAAGAAAGTCATTGCCTATGCTTCAAGGTAATTGAAGGAGCATGAGAAGAATTACCCCACGCACGACTTGAAGCTTGCCGCAGTCGTGTTTGCACTCAAGATTTGGCGACACTACCTTTATGGGGTAGAATTCTATGTGTATACGGATCACAAAAGCCTCAAGTACCTCTTTTCCCAAAAAGAGCTAAATCTAAGGCAACGGCGTTGGATGGAATTTTTGAAAGACTATGATTGTAACCATTCAATACCACCCGGGTAAAGCAAATGTAGTGGCTGATGCTTTGAGTAGAAGACCTCCGGGATTATTAGCACACGTGTTGGTGCAAGAATGGAGATTATTGGAGGATTTGGCAAATCTAGACATCAGTGTGAATGACTCTGTCCGTAGTCCTATCTTGGCAAATGTCACGGTTCGGCCATACATTATAGATTTGATCCAAGAATACCAAGTCACGGATGCTGAATTGTTGGCTTATCGGGACAAGGAAGTTGCCAAGGGTAGTGAAGATTTCTCTCTCACTAGACAAGGTGCTATCACATTCAAGGGAAGGCTGTGTGTCCCAGCCAATGCAGATCTTCGGAGGGAGATTATGGATGAAGCCCACTGGGCAAAGTACACTGTGCATCAAGGGGGTACGAAGATGTACCGGAACCTCAAGAGTCACTTTTGGTGGCGGAATATGAAGAGGGATGTTGCAGAATATGTGGCACGGGTGCTTGGTGTGCCAACAGCTGAAAGCCGAACACATGCGACCTGCCGGTCTATTGCAGTCTCTTCCTATTCCTGAGTGGAAATGGGAGAACATCTCCATGGACTTCATAGTTGGCTTGCCAAAGACGGTAAAGGGCTCAGATGCAATATGGGTAGTAGTGGATCGTTTGACAAAGTCCGCGCATTTCTTGCCTTATCGAACCAACTTCAACTCTAGTTAGTTGGCCGCGCTATACATCAAGGAAGTGGTTAGGTTACACGGAGTGCCAGTCAGTATTGTGTCAGATCGGGATCCGAGATTCACATCAAGATTTTGGAAGAGTTTTCAGGAAGCCATGGGTTCCCGACTTGATTTGAGCACTGCATTTCATCCACAAATGGATGGACAAACCGAGAGGGTGAACCAAGTTGTAGAAGACATGCTTCGAGCTTGTATGCTGGATTTCAAAGGCAATTGGGAAGAGCACTTGCCTTTGGTTGAATTCGCCTACAAGATAGCTATCAGGCGAGCATCCAAATGGCACCGTTTGAGGCCTTATATGGGCAAAGCTGTAGGTCTCCTCTCTACTGGGATGAGGTAGGAGAAAGAAAGGTGTTAGGTCCAGAGTTGATCGAGCAAACTGCAAGTATAGTTAAGAGCATCCGGGATCGGTTGAAAGCTGCTCAAGATCGTCAAAAGAGCTATGCAGACACGCGTTGAAGGGACTTGGAATTTCAGGTCGGTAATCAAGTCTTTGTGAAGGTATCTCTTAGCAAGGGGATTATGAGATTTGGCAGGCGAGGCAAGCTTAGTCCTCGATATGTTGGCCCGTTTGAGATCATCACACGAGTTGGTGAGGTTGCTTACAGGGTAGCTCTTCCACCTCACATGGCCGCGATTCACAACGTTTTCCATGTGTCTATGCTTCGGAAGTACATTGCGGATCCTTCGCATGTCATAGACTTGGAGCTGTTGGAAGTTCGAGAGGATCTCACTTTAGTAGAGAAGCCGGTTCATATATTGGATCGGAGAGATCAAGTCCTTCGCAACAAAACTATTCCATTAGTTCTTGTGCAATGGCAGCATCATGCTCGAGAAGAATCTACATGGGAACGTGAGACCGAAGTCAAAGTGAAGTACCCAGAATTGTTTGAATGAGTTTTGTATAGGTTGTGTATGTGACTTGTAAATTTGTTTTGTTTTGTAATGCATGTAATCGTCCAATTTCGAGGACGAAATTTTGTAAGGGGGGAGGATGTAGAGCCCCGGACTTTTTCATGCTTAATGCATGGCACTTTCATAGCTAATTTGCCTTTAAAGTAGTACAATTAATAAATAAGGAAGACATTGAAAATTTCGAAACGTCAGAAATGTTCCTTTTCGAAGTAAGAACCCAACGCAAGTTGAATTATCGAAATCTGACGGGCGAGGCAAAAGATATGGCCAAAACAGTTTGGACCTGCAAGCAACCGATCGCTTGGTCCATGGAGCGATCGATCGGTCCAAAACCGATCGATCGGAGGCTATCGACTGGTCGGAAAATTTGTATGGGGAAATTTTCCAGAGAGTTGATTTTTGGTCGAGAGCTTGGTCAACACACCGATCGCTTGGTAGGCAACCTATTGATCGGTCATAACCACCGATCGCTCGGTCTTCGTGTGTTGCAGAAATTTTCATTAAGGGTGTTTTCGTCTTTTGGGCATTTCACTCTTTCCTCTTAAGGTTTGCCCGAGCCTTAGGGCTCATTTACCACACTTAGAAGACATTTGAGAGTTAGAGAAAGAGGAGAGGGTTTGCCTAACCTAGGGTTTGATTTTTGGGGAGAAATCAAAGGAGTTTCAAGACCCACAATCACCTCAAGCTTGGGATTGCTTCAAGATTCTGGTTCAAGCACTCGTGGAGCACTCTCCTCAAGCTAGAGCAGCGACTCACGGACGTGTTTGGAGGAGTTCCTTCCCTCATTTGTCAAGTTCGGTACCTCTTGCTACCCTCCTAGTCATAGCTCCTCTTTTCCTTTATTTCTCTTTGTTTTCTTCCTTTGTACATGTGCTATGAGTTTGGAAGTGTGAACGTGGTGAATGGTGATGGAATAGGCGATTGGATGCCAATGGTTGTGTTGTGATGATTGAAACGGGGGAGGGCATTGTATCCATAATAAACACACATTTATGATGTGAGTAAACTCACCTAGAAAAGCATAATTTAGGTTTAAATGAATAATGAATAATGAACACACCATGTTTGATGAAATGCCAAGGTGAATAAAGTGAGTTGTAAATTAGGAAATGCATGCCTAATAAATTATGGAAATTGCTAGGGCCTATGATAGTGTGTTTTCTTGTTTTCCCTAAATGATGTGAATATTGCATTGCTCAATCATTGATGTTATATGTGTTGTGAATTATCCACATGTCATATTTAAATTTAAATGCAAGTATGTACACGATTCCCACGAGCATGGCATGCATGACATGAATTTACTGAGGTTTTCAAGAACATGATTAGAGGTGGGACATATCCTACGATATGTTTTACCTCACTTTTCACAAGAAAACAAGAACAAACATTCCACGAGGGGTCTCCCCTCACTCACAAGTGCATAGCATAAAGAAGGGCCTCCCTTCCCTCGCAAGTACATACATATCATGAAGAAGGGTCTCCCTTCCCTCTCAAGTGCATTGCATAAAGAAGGGTCTCCCTTCCCTCTCAAGGCATCTCACAAGCGCATCTCACAAGTACATCTTCCAAGTGTATCTCACAAGATACATGATCACAAGCAAGCACGGATGACATGCATGACATGACACGATCTACAAGAATCAAGCAAGATAGACAAGACGAGTTTTCAAGCACGAAAATGGTACTTTAGATCAAGTCAAGTGCATGGTGTTTTCAAGGGTTTTATCGGCTTCTACAAAATACAAGCATGATTATAAATTGATTTACTTCCTAGTATAATATGACTTGTTCCCGTTTACATATATGAATTGCTCCTGCTTTATGTATTGCCATTTTTATGCTATGACTATTGCTTAATATTTGGTACCCGCTGAGTATTCCATGCTCAGCCGTACTTCTTATGTCGGCAGGTGATAGCGGAGTAGCTGCTCCTTTTGATGTCTGTGCTCCTGGTCCATGGGTGGAGGAGGAGTACGTCGAGTAACCTTTAGAGGAACCTCCAGTAGAGGGTTACCATTAGGTGGTTGTAGATTCTGAGTGATATAGCTGTGGGTGAGTTGAGAGAGATATGTCCATGTATTTTGACGGGCATGTCCGCACTTCCTTTTGATTTCCTTTTTGTATAAACTTGGATTTACGTATGTGTATACATAGAGGTTTGGCAGACTTCCGCTGTACCATTTTAGAGTATGTTTCCGCTATTATTGTCCTCTATTGTATATGCTCCAGGTCTTTTGGAGGTTATTCTGGTCAAGCAAGTCATGCAAGTTATGATTAGTTGTCCAAAGTTCACTCTAACTCCTATGGTGGGTTTTGGGTTGCGACATTGTATGAACCCCCCTAGACTTTACCAACCATCACTTCGTTGTTGCACAACCGAGCTCCATCACTTGTAGCCACCTGCAACAGTACAAGGGTAGGGTCACCTCCTCACTCTTTACTTTTGTTACATCCATTGTAAGGGACCCCTCGTCCCATTCCAGGGGTCCCATGTTGTGTTTCTCTCGTTTACCATAGTTGCCAACGAAGGATAGGGTATCCCCTACCTTCCTCATAGATGTGGGGAATACTCTTGAGGTGTAACTCGGGTACAATCCCACCTTTTTAGCATGGAACCTCCTTGCCGGGTCTGGGGGCCTTCAATCCATGAGGGAACCCTTGGACCTTGGCTGGTGTAGCCCTGTAGGGGAATATCACTTTTTTAGGTAATCTCTAAATGGTGGTAAACTATTTACCGTCATTTTTTATGCTCTCTGTTAACTACCCTTTAGCTATGGTTAGTTAAGGCCTTGGTTAGTTCCAGGGCCATGTTTAGGTACCTCTAGGCCTTAGCTAACTCCCCTCAAAATCTTAGTCCCTAACCTTGAGTCTAACCATGGTTATTTGGCCTTCAAACCAGAGTTACCAGACTGACAGTAAATCATTAACCGCCAAGACAGGCTTTTTGCTTCAGCCAAGACATGCTTTCTACTTCAAAGACTTTGGGCCCCTGTGGGGCCCACACCATGCATGTTCATGAGCCCATATCAGGCCCACTGGCCTTCCCTAGACCTGGGCTATCTCCCTGTGAATTTTTAGACCCCAACTCAACCCTTAACCAGGGTTAGTTGGCTTTCAAATCAAACTCAGCTTACTGGTAGTAAACTGTTTACCGTCAGTCCAGAAAAACAAATGGTTCATATTGGCGGTAAACCATTTACCGCCAATACAGACACTTGTTTGCCAACTTTGGGTCCCTGTGGGGCCCACACCTGCCCTGCCCTGCGGCCCACACTTGGCCCATTGAATTCCCTGTACTCCAGGCTATTCCCCAGTGTTTTTACTTTACCATGATTCACTCTCTAAGCCCAGTTAATGTAGTGCAAACTATAGTTAAAAGTTTAACTTGATGTAGGTAATCCGATTACCTCAATTCTTAAATTTTTAACTTATGGGCTTTGTACAGGGCTCAGACCTAGTAGGAGGCTATTCTAGGCCCTGCCATACCTTTTGGGCCCACTTTTAGCTTAACTTGACCCTTAACCATGGTTAAAGCTATCTTTGGTTAACTTTTAACCATGGTTAAGCACTCCTTAACCCCAAAATTTTTGGAAAAATCATTGAAAAATCAGAAATATTCCCTGGATTCCAGAAATGTCTTCCATGACCATTTTCATCTTGGTTAGACTGCTTAACCATGGTTAAACCCCATGTTTGGTTAACTTTTAACCATGGTTAAGCAATCCTTAACCAATAAAAAATCAGGAAAAATCCTAGAAAAATCAGAAAAATATGAAAAGATAAAAAAAATCAATTTTTAGATTTTTTGATATAGTTAGCAACCCTAACCATGGTTAACTCCTATTTAACCCCGGTTAGCAAATCCCAACTTCGGTTAAATCCGCTTTGGTCTACCGGGTCTCAACCCTTAGCTTACCCTTGGCTTACCGAGCCTAACCCTAGCCTACCGGGCTCGATTTCATCATTCCAACTGTGGTTAGCAATCATAATCATGGTTAGCTTGACCTAACCCCGGTTAGCAATCCTAACCTTGGTCAAACTCTCTTTTGGGCCTATCAGGCCCCAAATCCTAGTCTACCGGACTAATTCTAAGCCTGCCGGGCTCATACCTTACCCTTGACCAATCCCGGTCAACCTAATCCTAGTCTACCGCACTAGCCCATTAGCCACCCTTGGTGCACACACACACACCCCCTAGCCTTGGCACGGGTTTAAGTGCCAGAACTACGCTCGGTCTGATCTCACCTTGTGAGTACTTAGGCAACCCAACCCGGGTTGGACTCTAGCTAGCTTTTCTTTTTTAGATTAGTATCACTTTAAACACTTCGGTATTTTAGCAAAACTTGACATTAATTGGCTTAATCTTAGGGAGTATGGAATCATTGAAAAATGGAAGCCTCGGGATACCTAACACCTTCCCCGGACTTAACCGAACCTCTTACCCTGATCTCAATTTACAAACCAAGACCTCATCCAACTTCTCGGGGACTTATCTCTTCTGACTAAATAGGTGGTGACTCCAAACTCATGAGATAATTCCAGGGTTCCAAAACCCGCGCTCACAGCTCTGGCGACTCCGCTAGGGATAAGATACTTGCAATTAAGGTTTAACCCGGAACCTAAGATTAAGCCAATCAATCTCGAACTTGCCAAAATGCCTAAGTGTTTAACCTAATACTAATCATTTTACATCTCTTGTTTAATTATGTACTGTGCATCCATACATGTCATAGTAGTGTAATCAACCCAAAGCCCATTAGTTAGACTTATTATGCTAACAGCTGGTGGATGATCATCCCCACCTTGAAACCTACCCAATTATCACGGTTAAGAAAACAAACCTGAACCAACCAACATGTCCTAACCCATGAAAGGTTGGATAGGGTGCGTGTACAGGAAGATCCCAGGTCACTTTGTAAGGCATATATGCAATCCTAGTAGTTAGGCTACAGATGAAAACAATTATTTTGATGTAGTTTTAAGGCTATGAAAGATCAAGAAGAGTATAAATACGATTTCACATTCTAAAAATGTCCATTTCTAAACAATTTTTCTTGTGTATCAACGTTCTATTGATTCCTTGTAACCCTACAAAGACTATTGTTGCGAAGTTTCACTCTTCTTGTGTGGGCCATAGCCCGAAGTTTAAAATGCGTGAATGTTTCCAAGTTCCAACTTTCCAACTTCTTGGGTCATTTTGTTTTGGAATGGTCAACAAAAGTTATAGGCAGGAAGCAGAGCACAATAGAACTCTTCTTTTGAATAAACAATGATGTCTTATTCACTGTCTTCTCTTTTGCTATTGCTGAAACTTTCTTCTTTGTTTTCGAATCTCTAAAAAACCTGCAAAAAGTGCCCTCCTAAATATTTTCGGCGAAGGAGAAAAGCGATTATGTTAACAGTTTACACACGAACTTCTACTAGAATCCTCAAAAGCATCCTGCTTTACACAATTTCAATGAAACTGTTTTTATTAAAAAAAACTGTTCCCAACCATCTAATTTTAAGCATTTTTTCGCAATCATTTGCTGCAAACCAAATCGTCTTTCATCGTAAAAAAAATGATTGAATCACATAAAAACAATCAATTTGCTCCAAATGTGTTAAACTAATACAACCATAATAAATTGTTTTAAAGTGTTGACAAAAGTTTAGGCCAAGAGTTTGTGAGCAATTTAGGTAGAGCCATTAGCACTAGTGTTCCAGAAAGTGAGCCCAATTCGTTCTAATAGTGGAGGCTCACTAAACATATAAAATTGTTCACATTGCGAGGAGTCATCTACATACATAATAATATTGTGAAAAAAATCATTTATTTACAGTTTCATACTTATAGAGTTTAAGTATGAGGCGGACCTCTACTTGAAAACATTTTGGTAGAGCTCACCCTTTAAGCTTAAACATTGTGGCAGCATAGTAATTAAAGGAAAAAACTCTTTTGTAAAATTGTCACTTCATTTCCCAGTAATTATAATGCCGCTACTACTATGTTGTACTCAAAGGCGAGCTCCTCCAAACGTTGGGCGGAGCTCTGCCTTGTATTTAAACTCATATTTATATGAGAACTAGTTAGGAAAGGCAAGTGCTGGTCGTATGTCGTTAGATTAATTGTCAAAGATTAATTGTCTAAATAAGAAATACAAAAAGAAGAAAAAAAAGTCCACTGAGATACATCCCTATGTAAGAAGAAGAAAAAAATACAGACACCAGTAGCTCATAAGAAAACTTAGGACGAAGGATACACTACTCAGAACCAATGTTTTAAAATTTGAAGGCGTGAGGCGAGGAGTGAGGACCTCAAAATGCGTTAGGTGTAAGCCTCAAGGCGTGAAGAGTAAGCCTCACAAGAAAGCTTCATGCTCTCTCATTTTAACAAAGAAATAAAATATATGTCGCGACCCAAAACCCACCCTAGAAGTTAGAGTGAATCTTGGACGACTAATCATGACTTGCTTGACAAACCAACCTGCAAAACCCACAAAGCATATACAATAGAGGACATAAATGGCGGAAACATACCCTAACATAGCACAGCGGAAGACTAACAACCTCTATGTATATATACACACACGTTCCAAGTTTATACAAAAAGATACACCAAAGAAAGTGCGGACAAGCCCGCCAAAATACATGGATATACATCTCTCAACTCACCCACAGCTCTATCACTCAAAATCTACAACCACTACCTAATAGTAGCCCTCTACCGGAGGTTCCTCCAAAGGTTCCTCGACGTACTCCTCCTCCACCCATAGACCAGGAGCACAGACATCAAAAGGAGCAGCTGCTCCGCTATCACCTGCCGACATAAGAAGTACGGCTGAGCATGGAATACTCAGCGGGTACCAAATACTAACCAACCAACAGTCATAGCATACAGATAGCGATACATAGAGCAGGAAACAATTCACACATATAAAGCAGGAATAATTCATATCATAACAATAAAATAAAGTAGTATATAATCATGCTTGCATTCATAAAAGCCGATAAAACCCTTGAAAACACCGTGCACTTGACTTGACTTAAGGTACCATTTTCGTGCTTGAAAACTCGTCTTGTCTATCTTGCTTGATTCTTGTATATCGTGTCATGTCATGCATGTCATGCGTGCTTGCTTGTGATCATGTAACTTGTGAGATACACTTGTAAGATGTACTTGTGAGATGCGTTAGTGAGATGCCTTGAGAGGGAAGGGAGACCCTTCTTTATGCAATGCACTTGAGAGGGAAGGGAGACCCTTCTTCATGATATGTATGTACTTGCGAGGGAATGGAGGCCCTTCTTTATGCTATGCACTTGTGAGTGAGGGGAGACCCCTCGTGGAATGTTTGTTCTTGTTTTCTTGTGAAAAGCGAGGTAAAACATATCGTAGGATATGTCCAACCTCTAATCATGTTCTTGAAAACCTGGGTAAATCATGTCATGCATGCCGTGCTCATGAGATTGTGTGCATACTTGCATTTGAATTTAAACATGACATGTTTGGGGATTTCACAATACATTGCACATCATCATTTAAACAAGTAACAAATTTAAATAATTTAGGGAAAGCGCGAAAACACACCATCATAACCCAAACAATTTTCATAAACTTTAAGCATGCATTTTCTTAATTTATTATTCATTTTATTCACCTTGGCATTCTATCAAACATGGTATGTTCATTATTTGTTAACCCTACAACATGCTTTTCTAGGTGGGTTATAATTCCATCATACATGTTTGTTCATTATGGATACAATGCCCTCCCCATTTCAATTATCACAACACAGCCATTGGCATCCAATCGCCCATTCCATCTCCATTCACAACATCCACAGATCCCAACTCATATCACAAGCATAGATGAAGGAAAACAAAGAAACATAGAGGAAAAGAGGAACTATAACTAGGAGGGTAGCAAGAAGTACCGACCTTGATCAATGAGGAAGAAAACTCCTCCAAAAACGTTCGTGAGGCGCTGCCCTAGCTTGGAGAAACTACTCCTCGCGTGCTTGAACCGGAATCTTGAAGCAATCCAAGCTTGAGGTGATCTAGGGTTCACAAACCCTTTGATTTCTTCTCCAAAATCAAACCCTAGGTTAGGAAAACCCTTCTCTTCTCTCTACCTCTCTAATATCTTCTAAGTGTGGTAAATGAGCCCTAAAGGCTCGGGCAATCCTATATAGGAAAGGGTTTAGCGCCCAAAAGATGAAAACGCCCTTAATAAAATTCTGTAAAAATGCGAAGACCGAGCGATCGGTGTTTATGACCGATCGATCGGTTGCCTATCGAGCAATCGGTGTGTTGACCGAGCTCTCGACCAAAAATCAACTCTCTGAAAAATTTCCCCATACAAAAATCTTGACCAGTCGATAGCTACCGATCGATCGGTTTTGGACCGATCAATCGCTCCATGGACCGAGCGATTCGTTGCCTGCAGGTCCAAACTGTTTTGGCCATATCTTTTGACTCGCTCGTCGGATTTCGACGATTCAACTTGCGTTGGGTTCGTACTTCGAAAAGGAACATTTTTGACATTTCAGAATTTTTAATTTCTTCCTTATTTATTAATTGTACTACTTTAAAGGCAAATTGGCTACGAAAGTGCCATGCATTAAGCATGAAAAAGTCCGGGGCTCTACAATATAAGAAAAATTACAAAAAGATTTAAAAAGTTTATAAAAGATTATAGTATATATATAT
Source organism: Tetracentron sinense (assembly GCA_015143295.1). NCBI lineage: Eukaryota > Viridiplantae > Streptophyta > Magnoliopsida > Trochodendrales > Trochodendraceae > Tetracentron > Tetracentron sinense. Next base: position 34,456 of record JABCRI010001397.1, read on the forward strand.
ACATATATATAGAGATACATTTATATATATAGATATATATTTGTATTCGTGTATATTGTGTGTGTTCGTCTGGGCGCACGTGTACACATAGGAAATGCTATATAAATTAGTTGAAACAAATAACAAACTCAGTTGTGGCTAGAAACCTAATTTAGGTAATGTATGAGACGTACACCATAGGCATAAAGTGAGCTTCAAGGCATGAGGCTTTTGCCTTATGTGAGTCTCATGGGGTTTAAGCCTTATGGTTGAGCCTCAAGGAGTTTTCCTTAAGCCTCGCCCCTAGACGAGCCTTGAGGCATAAGTCTCGCACGCTTTTTTAAACATTGCTTAGAACAATGATGGGAAGAGTGAAAATTGACAACAATGACCTTTTTAGCCCAGGGCTGCAAATGGACAATAGGCCACCGACACATAAAAAGAAGGATTAGAGATAAAAAATTTTAATGATAAAAAGTTGGTGTGACATTTTTTAAACATGGTGCATTTCTAACATTTTTCTGATGTGTCAGCACCCAATTGGCCTTTTGCAGTCTTGAGCTACAAAGACCATTCCTGCCAAGTTTCATTGGTGGTGGGAATCATAGTTGGAGAAGAGGAATTAAGGGTTTAGGATGGTATTGCCTATTGGACGTCAATATTAGAAATAGAAATTATACATGGGATTTTTAAGGGGTTTTGGTGATGGGAATTAAGTTTTAAAGTTTTTGTCAATCAAATCACTGTTGATGGCACTAAGAGTTGTATTAAGAGAACTAAAATTTTCTTTTGTTTTCTTTGTTTTCACCTATTTTCACAACAACCGATAAACGGAATTCTAGTTTCTTTGGCAGGTTCAATAGCAGTGAATTTTGTTGAAGAATGCACTTGATCATAATCATTCCCTAAAATCAAGTTAGACCAAAACTTTTTTTTTTTTAGTTAGACCCAGACTTCATTACAATGCTGCCTTCGTTATCTATTATACTAAAAGTGAACCGAGTGGATAACCAACAAAAAGCCAATCAACTAACAAGATATTTCTCAACTCCTTTTATGGAACGCTTATCATTTTCCCCCTAGAATTCAAAAGAATGTGATGATGGGTATTGTAGGGACATTTTCATGTACATTATTATCCACACTAAATAGCTAGATGGATATGAAAATGCTGAAATCCAGTTTAGGAAGCTCTTTGCAGTAAACACATACCAAAAGAAGGAGAATAAAATATAGCTAAATGAAAACAGTTGGTTTAGTATGAGGTACCTATAATAAAATAGAAATCCCAAACAGGCCATTTATGAATCTCTTGAAGAATTGATTTGGTTGACATAATAGGCTTGCCTCTCTTTGATGTAATCCACGATGGTTGCAGCATCACTATGCACAATAACTCTCCCATCTTCCATGTAAACAGCACCATCTACATACTCTAGTTCTTCCTAGCAAAGGGTTACCCATAGTGTAGTAGTAACCTCTCATGACCCACCAAAGAGTTCTTAACTGCCTTTATCACCCCAACCTGATAAAAATGACAAACTATCTTGTCAAGAAAATGCTGGTGTAGAACCCCGGAACCGAATTCATTGGGCTATGAATAGTGCCAGTGAATGGTGTGTTAAGGTTTAAAACCTTGGGTTTTGTAATGGTTGTGTTATTATGCGAAAGAAGATTTTTGGAGTCCAATTTATGTTCATGGTATTATTAATGTTTTAAAGAGTTAAGGGAGTTCAATTTAATGTGTGTGAGAGTTGAAACATAAGTTGTGAAAAAATTCTAAGTGTGAAAGCGAGGGATGCCTTGGCATACCTCAACTTTACGGAGCTCTAGAATTCTCACCGCTGATCGGAATTGAGTGATTCTTAAATCTTTGGAAAGGTATTTAAACCCTCTTAAAGGTTCATGCTTTACATTTTTCTAGATTTTGACCATAAGTTATGTCAAACGTGAGGTTTCCGATAGGTTGTCTGTTGTCGATTCAACAGTAACTTTGGACTAGTTACTTGTGGGTCCATTTAGACTATGTAAAACTCAAAATCAGGAGTTTTATAAAACATAAACGTTGTTCCCTTTTCAAAGATGAAGCCAACGCAATTTGAATCGTCAAAATCCGAGTAGGGAGTCAAAATTTATGGCCAAAATACCAAAGGGGTCAGCAACTAGTCGATCGAACACAAATCCGGTCGACCGACCCTCTATTCGGTCGACCGAACCTCACTACCGGTCGACCGAACAGTGCAAATTTTGTATGGAAAATTATTCTAGAGAGCCTATTTTGAACCGGTCGACCGATGGGCACCACCGGTTGACCAAACCTCGCAATTTTGGCTATTTTCGGTCATTTTTTAGTCAATTCATTAAGGGTACGATGGTCTTTGACCACCAAATTTGTGGGTGAGGGTTTCATAAACCCTCAAAGCACAATACTTAGAGCATTTTGAGAGAGAGGGAGAGAGAACCTAGGGTTCCTAAAGGTTCTTCCCATTTGAGAGAAAGATCAAGGGTTTGAGAACCCTAGATCATCCCAAAAGCTTGGATTTCTCAATCTAAAGCTCAAGCAAGTATGGAGTTCCTTCTCCAAGTTCGGCAACGTTCTTCCTCATTATTTTCAAGGGTTTTCTTTCCTTTTTCAAGGTCGGTACCCTATGCTACCCTCCTAGTCATGTTTTCCCTTTTTCTTACATTATTCTTTCTTTGTTTTCCCTAAATTATGAATATACAATGTGATGGGATGCATGAATGGAGATGGATGGTTGGGCGATAGCTGCCGTGTGCATGTGATGTGAGGGATAAAATGGGAAGGATATTTCACCAATAATGAACACACATGGATGATGGATGGATTGGATGAATCATTGATCAAGAAAAACATGATTTAAGGCATATGAAATTTTCTAGGGTTTTATGTTAGAGTGTACCTTGCTTTCTAGAACGGATGTGGTAAAGTGAGTGCTATTTTACTGAATTGTATTCTATGAAATGTTATATGCCATGTTTAATTCAAGCTATAGCATGTACATGACCTCACAAGCATGGCATGCATACACGAGTCAAGCATGGTTTACGGGTTTTTCAAGAACAAAGGTTTTATTCTCGATTCACGAACACCCTGAGAAGGCCAAACGTAAGGGTTGGTAATTAGAGGTAGGGCATATCTAAAGATCTGTTTTGCCTCGCTTTGACAAGAACAAGAACGCGTTAAGCAAGATGTTAGTGCGCCTTCAAGCATGCATGTTTACTTTATTGCATTCCTTAAAAGAGGGGGTTTACACTTCCTTCCCTTCAAGTTGGCTTTATTACATTTTCGTAAAAAGAGGGGGGTTTTACACTTTCCTCCCTTCAAGTTGCTTTATTCCATATTTCCAAAAGAGGGGGTTTACACCACCCTCCCTTCAAGTTGTTCAAGGGTACTAACATCCCAAGCGCATGAGCATGTTTACATTTCAAGCAAACAAGCATGAGCATTTCAATTTCATGACATGACAAGACAAACATGCAGAACATGACAAGACAACCATGACGGAACACGCACATGACAAGCACAAAAAGACAGAACAGACAAGTTTTCAACACGAAAAGTAGTTTCAAGTCAAGTCAAGTCAAGCCACGATGATTTCAATGATTTCCCGGGCTTTGATTGATGCAAGCATGAAATATAAACTATTTACTTTCCTATCATGATATGAATGCTTTTTATTTATGTTATTATATGCTATGACGGTTGGATAGTATTTGGATACCTGCTGAGTATTCCAAAAGGAGCTCACCGTACATCTCATGTCGGTAGGTACTGAGGGAGCTGTGTCTCCATATGACATTTGTGCTCCGGCCATGGTTGAGGAGGAGTAGGGCGGGGAACCTGCGGAAGAGCCTCAGTGTAGAGGGTTATTATAGGTGGTAGATCTGAAGGAGTGTGGGTGGCAGAGAGAGTGATACCAGTATTTTGGAGGGCATTCCGCACATTATTTCTGTTATTTCCTTGTACAAACGTAGATTATATATAGACATAGAGGTTTTGTTAGACTTCCACTGTGCCATGTTAGTGTTGCTTCTGCATTTTGTCTCTATACAGGAGGTCATGAGGTTGGATAAGTGGTCCAAGATTCACTCTAACTCTAGGGGGGGTTTGGGTCGGCGACCGCTGGTCATCAATGAACTCTTCCAATACTCAGTATAATCATAGATAGATTAGGAAGATGTTGGTCTATTCGGCTAATTTTACGAATTCATAATAAATGCTCAGTTGATATTCAAAACTATCACAAGTATACCCATAAGGACAAATTAGACTATATATGTTATTGAAGCAATTAAAAATGATTAAACACAGAAGGTCACATAGTACAATGGTGCTACCATTAAAAGCCCCTCGGATAGGACATGAATCGCGCATGGAAAATCAGAACAAGCGGCTGAACAGGTAACAAAGGGTAATAACGGAGTAAACCTCTCCCAACTCTGCAGATCAAGCAGAGCAAAACCAATCTAAAGGAGTTTGTTCAAACAACCGCCGCACTGGAGTGATATTAATGGATTGGGCCTCCATAAATTCAAGATCAAGGGTTTGTGCAGTACACTTCTTATTCTTCTGATCAGATGCTTACCCAAAAACTTGGGTGGCCACACAAATTCTGTCCCCACTTGTGTCTATCAAGAGCCATATCTTTGGTTAAATTGTGTTATCAAAACCATTTCACAGTAAGGATCCAAGTACTTTTCGGTTTTCCCCTCGAGCATTCAACTTGCACAAACTCATTCTTTTTCATCATTGGTCCTCATTAAATGTGTCCAAATTATCTTAATCAACTCTCTCTTAATCATTAATTAACTCTCTTATTTTATCACCAATTGGAGTTACTTCAGATTCTCTCGAATGTGATCATTTCTGATTTATCTTTCCTAGTTTTACCAGTTATCCATCCTGCATGTCATATGGCTCACATCAGTCTTTTACTCTGGTCGCCCAACATTCAGCTCCATATAGCATAATTAGTCTTATTACTGTCTTAGACTGTGTCCTTCACATAGCATTACAGAAACACATCCCTACTTTAGCCACACAGCTCTAATTATACGGCAACAACCACCTCATTCTCCCCATCATCATGAATAATTAATAAAAATTTGATATAAACACCAGAAGTTGTTACATGAAACTATACCTCAAGCGCCAAGCTAATTCAGAATTTCAGATCACTCCTAAAAACTCCACCATGGTTTGAGACGAATACGATACTCAACTACTAATTAGTTGATTGAGTCTTGATGGGACCCTATAACATGTTCATACTAGTTTTTCTTTTTAATGTTGCGGTGGATAATCAACAATTATAAGGTTAAATGAAAAGGAAGGGTAAGAAAAAGTAAAGATACCACTGAAAGACAATTTGCAATAGCATGTCCAAACTTTACACAACCGAAAAATCAGACAAAAGGAAATACCTGATCATTTTCATCCAAAAATGTAGTGAGCTCATCTAGTAACAGTACTTTGCATGCTTCAGCTGAAGCTCCAGCAATTGCAACCTTGTTTATGGAACACCACTGAGAGTTTGAACAGGCCTCTGGGAAATGCACACAAAAAGTAAGAACTCATAAATAAGCTGTAATTTCCACCATCCAGTTGTCATAATCTAAAAGTATCAAAGGCACAACTACTTGAAGTAGTCGGACTGCCAACAACATCAAAACTCTTTCCACTTGAAACCTAGCTTCATCTTGGTCAGGTGAAAGTATAGACCACAGGCAACATCCAGCTTCTACTGTAGGCAATACTACTTGCAGAAACACCAAACAAGGGGCACCCTTATATATTTTCATGCAAGTTCTCCACTATGCCAACATAGCCACAGAAACAGGTCATCCATTTGAAAGCATCTAAAACTATATAGTAAAAGACATGGAGTTGACACTGACTTGTGTTTGTGCCTATAGTGAATCTAAGAAACAGATATGTTATGAGTGTTACATTGGGATCTTGAAAAAAAAAGTCGTAAAGATGAATATAAGGTCACATCCGAACAAAATGTATGGCAGGAAAAAATAAACCTTGAGATCTCTGAAAATGATTAACTTGACTAAATAGATCTACCCTCTTGATTAAATACAAGGCTAAATTCCACTTTCTAGTAATACAAGCTATGGTTCAATAAGTTGAAGTACGAAAATCTGTCTCTTAAACTTTAAACACGGACATATTTGTAAGAAACCGGTACCTGTCTGGCCTGTGATTGTTACACATCTCACTACGAGATGTATGCACTGATGACATGAAAGTAAAGATTCTGCAGTAGAGGCTAGCAGGAAATATGGAACTCTCACTAATTGAGCCTCCAGAACAGGCACATTATGTATAATATTAATATGTAGGTATGAAGCGCATATTGTATATGGAATAAAACCAATCCTCTAGGGTAAGATGCCATGTTATAGAGAAAAACAAGAAACCTAATATTGCTAGCACTCCTCAGTGAGGTACATATTTGGCTTCAACAGCAATACCTCCTTATTAAAAATGTCTGAGGACTCTTTCTGACCAATACTCTTAATGATATCTGTTGGTACTTCACATGTATAGCAAAAGTCCTGAGAAGGGAATGGTATAGATCCACATTTGATCCATTATCGGATT
>JABCRI010001398.1:0-51908 GCA_015143295.1 Tetracentron sinense
CCCACCTCTTCTCCCTCTTCCTTCGTCCTTCGCTTTCCCCTTCCTCTAAAGAAATGACACCTGAGGTATCTATAATTCGACACAAACTCTGGCGGGTGTAGGTATAAACACACCATTAGCTAATGACCCCGTTAACTGTAAATAAGTTGTAAATAAAATTTGGCTCATATTATATCTTAAACCAATATTCCTAGAATATCGAATATCGACGATATAACGTTGATATTGTACGAATGATGTTAAAATTATACCCTACTCAATGTAACTACGTCATGGAGAGATACGACATATATCGTTAACATTCTTTTAATGCCCTACGGATAACACATATATCGAAAATATCAGTCGATATATCAGAAAAATAGATTGGACGTATATCCCCCCCCTCATTATAGACATAGTGAGAAGATTATTAGACAACGAGCCTAAGAGACGATATTTTGTAAGAAAAAAATACATGTAAACAAATAATTTTTTTTTATCCTACGATATAGAGATAGATCGGAAATACAGAGAAAATATCAAAGACAGTTCAAAACATGTTTCCCAAGGCTACACGCGAATAAACTAAAATATATTTTTTCAAAGTTAAGGGTGACTAAAACCCCTACTTCATATGGCTCCCCCCTAACGCCAAGGTGTGATTGCCGAAGAAAACTCTCCATTTGTTCTCCTGTGAAGTAGGGGAGAGATAATGTCTATCAGTTTCCAACACCCTGAATGCGAATCCTTTTTATGTGTTTTTGCAAAGCGTCTGGGCTGGGAATAAGTCAGTTTGGGGAGCATGTATATTTTTGTTGCCCACCGCTTTGGGTGCTAGGTAAGTGGTTACTTTTTATTGATTATAAGACAAAGAAATAGTTTTTTTTTTTTTTTTTACATGACAATGTTCGATGAATTAAACTTCTATATTTAAAGAGGGCAGAGCGCAATCTTCTCGAAGGACCTAGACAGAATTCTTTTTAAAATGAGCATCAACCGTTCACCACCCATCCCATCGAGGAATGCCACCCTATTCCCATGTGCTAGTATTTTAAAAAATAGCGGGGATCACTATATCTTAATTGTGGCCTCGTGTTTCTTTAAACACCCTTTAATCTGATTAAATTAATTAATTAAAAGTTAGGATTTTGATTTTTTTTATTTTTTAATAATTAAGGTTGATTCTTAACCATCCGGAGGTGAGTGAATTTCCAACTTTGGAAAATACTTAAGGACCTGCCATTTAGTATTTAGTTTTTTTAGTTACACAGTAAAGGTGTTTTGCACCTATTAATTTTTTTTTTTTATTATAAATTTATTTTGAAAGATTAAAAAAAGTAATTTTAATATATTTTATAGAGTTACTCTTTATATGAATAAATTTTACAAGATTAGTATTTTAATAAAGAATTTAATAATTATATTTACATTTTTTATTAGAAATTTAATTATGAATCACACAATAAACAGAACTTTATGGATACCAAATAAAAGAAAGTGGTAGGAGAGTAGTATTGTGTACGTTGGGTGTAACATAAAGCTGATAAACCTTGCTTTAAGGAAATCAAGAGACGTGAAAAATAATTTTAGATAAGATAAAAATATTTTTTGATGGTAAGTAGAGATTATAAAAAAATCTGTTCACTCAGATATTAGCAAACAGTTGCCGACGCAATATAAAGAAAGGAAAAAAATACTTCTCAAAAGGCTGTGGTGGTACAATTACCCAAATCAGGCCTAGAGAGTCCTTACCAACTCTAAACTCTCTTAACCACACATGTAAGATACTTAAAAAAAAAAAAAAAAAAAAAAAAAGTATCATTCACGTAAGGTTAATAAGTTAATATTTTTAATAGGCATTAAGGTATTACGTCTAAGTAAAGTTTTGCTCGGAGACCATAATACTTAAAGGTATTGTCCTTGAAAAAATTAATAAGAATAAATTGCCCACGAGGTTTTGGAAATTTCAAAATATTTAGAGGTCTCACTGTGGAGAAGATACTTTCGCTTGGGATTGAAAACACAAAGGCTTTGTGAAAAAGGGATTGAGAATCCTCGGTCCATCAGGCTGGAGTACAACCCTCGAAATCTATCCACACGGACCAATTTGACGACTCTCCTTTTTAAGCAAGTAGTCAAACTTTCGATAAAACTTAACCCTAACCATATACATGAGGACAATGCTGGCCTGGACACAGATCTCAAAAATAAAAATTCAAAACGCTGATGCAATATTTGTCTTGCTATCATTCAAATGATGTCTAAGGAAATAAATTTCCCGCGGTCTTAACGATATATAGGGTTGGTTTTTATCCAAAATAGATTAAAGATGAAGCTTAAGATTTATACATTTGAGGGCATATTGCCTGACCTAACAATAGCTTAGGGTAAACCAAAAATAGAAAAACAATAGCTAGGGCAAGAGAATTAAGGATAAAAATCCGATTTCGGTCCACTGAAACCTATAGTATAGGTCGGTACTATTTTAGACGATAACTACCATTTTTCTTTTAAAAAAATAATAAAATAATAATTAAATTAAAATTTAAATTAAATTTAAAAAAAAGAATATAGAATAAATATAAAGTCATAAAGAAGTAACTCAAAGACCTTCTAACAAACACAATTACAATTACATAATGAATGAAAAACATAAATAATTTTGAACGATACATATCGTCTGTTCCGGTCGGTTTAATATTGAGGGGGGGAGCAACAGGTGGGGGGGGACTGTGGGAGCACGTCCCCCACTGAACTTTTGATTAAAAAAAATATTTTTTTCATTGTTTTTGGCATAGCCATGGGAAGGAGGACGTGTGCTAGGAGATTGGGGGACTTGTTTCGGACACTCAATTTGCGATAGGTCTTGGGGGAGAGGTCGCTCACACTCCTAGGTCAACACAGGTCCATTTTAATTCTATTAATGTGGTTTAGAGGCACCTACCTTAGGGTTCAACAATAAATCGATATTAAAGGAAAAAAATAATCCTACGAGTTTAAAATTTAACCAAAGTTATATTTTTATAATTATTGTTTTTATTTCTAAAAACTAAGGGATGTGTTGAAAGCCAAGAGGTTTGGAAATCTTAACCACGGTTAATAATAGGGTTAAAAGGAATCATGTTGATCCGTGGGTACAATTGAACTCTCCCCAAATTCAAGCGCAATGACTGGGGTGAATGAACTAAAAAATATTTTATTGTTTAATTATGGTTCTTGCCACATAGATTATGGTAAGGGACATTTGTCCCTTTAAAAAAATACGATTCTTATATTGATAGGTTTTAGCCATGAGGTAAGGGGGTGGTAATGTCCATTGAAAACTAGTGAAAAGAAATAATATAGCTTTTATATCATGTTCTTAAATTAGTAAAGGGGCCTAATTAGGGGGCAAAATAGATAGTTTGTCCAAAAAGAAGGAGAGAAACAATACCTATAAGGATATGGACAGTGTGGATAGACGAAATGGTCCAAAAAATGTGGGTAGCCCCCGAACCCCCATACCCTTAGACTCAAAATATTTTATACCAAACTAAGACTATCATTTCATCAACCATCGCATGCCACCATTACTAGAAAATCTTGGCTCCGCCCTTGTCATATCAATTAATACTGTATCAGGTGTGGGCAAAATCTGGGGGGTTTTTGGGTTAAATGTAGGTCAAATAAATAGACGACCCACAACGCAAATATGGCGGTTCCACGTGGATTCATGTATCCTCATGATGGAGATAAATTAAACGTGGTATATTTATTTGCCAAAACCATTAAGTGGTGAATAGGACAATTGACTCAAAAAATACTCATTTGAACATGAGTTATTAGTTGGAACAATGGTGATAACATATAGCCCAACATCAGTTAAATACAAAAAACAAGTGAAATAGACATTGCCTTGGAGGAAGGGGTAATCTCTTGGGGCACCCAATGTGTGAACGGATGAGCCCTAGCCCATGATAGAACAACCACACATGCACGCACGCCTTGAGCAATGTGGGGCTGCTGCCGATCGGGGCCGGGACCTTTAAATCCAGTATGTATTTGTTTTTGGGAAAGCAGCCCCGATTTCTTCAATATTTTTTATCAGGTTTTTTTTGCAACTAATAGAGCCCAACAAATTTATATCCAACTAGTGCCTGTTCAGCATTTAAAGTTTTAAACCCCATGAACAGGTATATTCTTGACCGTCACTTTAGCCTCTCTATAAAGGGCCTTATATAAAGGCAATCTGAAGTCATATTTGAAGCAGAAAATCCATACTCGTTGTTCCTAGTTAATTTCATTCATTTTGCATTTAAATCTACATAGCGAGAGTCTCACATTGCTGGTTCGCTGTTGGAGTCTCGAGTTTCTAGTGGTAGTACTCAGGCGTGATGTGTATCTTTGAGACGATTGTACAGGTCATGACCATCAGTGCAGGACATAAGGTTTAAAGACATGAATCAAATCAAATCTCAATGAGTTAAAGTGTTTCTGTTCTATTAACTTTTGGTTTGGTACTTTGCATATTTTTTTATAACATACACATATCGCAACAGATAGATCCAAAATAAGGAGCTATCGAAACTTATATGTATGACCCGATTTATATTGAGTCAGAGTGTATTTATATTGATTCAATAGGATTTTTAATTTAAGAGGAAAATGTATAATAGACAAACCCAAAAAAAGGCCTTCGTTGGATCAAACAGAGCCAAAATATTTTCCAAAAAATTCCGAATTTGATGAGGCATGTCTAGTCGAGATGAAATATGCTTACTATAGTTTTGGATCAGATAACATGACTAACCGAGAATAGACGCAATTGAATGCTATCAAACGCCTAGCCTGATGTGCGACAATAGGAGTTTCGTAGATTAGAAAGGCAATTCGGCTGCTGGCATTCCTTTTTTAATACTACTAATGAGCCACGTGTTTCGCTTTTGCTTGCATTAGTGAATGTGGTCCAAAACCTCATTTGCCACTATTAGCACAACGATATGACGCCGCGTTTTTTTTTTTTCTTCCATTTGGTTATATGGACATAGAGGCTACAAAATGAGGTATCCTCCATCTACCATAAACCCCTAACCTGATGTAGGGTGAGAACGATCTCAAGTCTTGGTAGACGTCAAGATGCTATGGACCTTGATGCTTGTTTGGTTGCAACTAAACAATTTCAAGTTAGCAGAGAATAGAGGGAATACACAAAGAACCCGGACCCACAACCGGATACCAAGGAAAATGCTTATATTTACCGTGCCTTTCCACTATATAATGAAATGTTGGTCCTTATTTTTCCCATCCATTTTTTAACCATTTAATTGTGGTAGATTCACTTACCCTTGGGTTTATTCATTTAACTTTAGGAAATAAATAAAATAAAAAATATTAACTTTAAATAGTAAGCTAATCAAAATTGAACCGTATTGAGATCCGTCAATGTGGGGTGCTGTTGCTAATCGTTACCATACCAGGATTGAAGGAAAAGTTCACAGTGAGCGAGGTGGTAATAGCATTGAGTTCTAGGCCCCTCATAGAGGCATTATCTGTTTATGTGAGCGGCTAGTCTATATTAAAGCAGTTTCTTGTCTCGCTTGACTTAATAGGTGTTAGTTTTTAACGAGAGTAGAAAGGACTAAGAGTAGAGTTAGACGCCCCCATTTATACTAGACGTCACTTCCACCAGACTCTAACTTTTGCCTCCATGAGAGGTTTTTTAATTACGAGAAGGTGGATCCAGCGATCAAGAGGGGGCTGTTGAAGCGGCACCAACCTCCCCCATGTGGTTACTGAATTTTATTTTGTTTTTGGTTTTTAAGAGTTAGGGTAGCACACCACCCTTGATCCTCGGACCCATAAGTTGTATTTCAACTTTGTTACCGTTCAAGGACGAGTGGGGGTAGGGTCCTGAATATGCCGGCCTCAATAAACAGAACAAATTGGAATATGATCCTGTGTGCTAGTCTTCAATGCAATATCCCTTTACCAAAAAAAAATTCGATGTAGAAACGTGGGCATTATATAAGTCCCAAGGAGATCTGAAACTGTATGGTAGGATGGATCTCTTTTGGATTCAAATATTCATGGGTTACTTCAGTTTGAGTGAGACGGTTGATATACGATAAAAAAAAAAAAAAAAAACCGTGACTGGATTATCAGATGTAGTTACCTCGTTTTATATCATTTTATTAGATTTTAATATATTAGTCAATTTTGGTTAGAATTAGCTTAGGGATACTCCCAAAGTGTACTCCTAATTATATAAACAAATTCTAACCATTTATCTCAATTATTAAACGGTTAAGATTAGAGCTGATATGACATTTGAAAAGACAAAATAAGTCAATTCAAATCCTGATCCTTTATGGTTAGTTATAAATGGTTAGCATTATGGAGTATGTTTGGGAGTACTCATAGACCGACTCAGTTAGTAATTAGAATTTTAGTCCTTTTTAAAAATAATATCAAGGGGAGTGATACTTTACGCGTTAGCGTTCCTTCAATGGAACGCGGATGTACCTAAAAGCTTGCCAAAATGGTAACTTTTTCAATTAAAACAAAACATCCCAAACTCTTTTCTTTTCTTTCTATATCTCACTCACATATCAATTCTCATCTCCTAAACCCGAGATCTCCTTGCCCCACTTTCTCCTTTCTAATTTCAAGGAATCTCTCTCCTCTCACATCTTGAGTTTCTTGACTCTCATGATTCCCCTCTTCTCACGTCTCCCACTCTCCACCAACATCTCTCTCCATGAAATAGTAATTGCAGATTTTTCTCTCTCCTCTCATATATTTACGTGTATCCACCAACCAACAACTCTCGTTAATAATAATTCCAATTTTTTCTCCTTCAATTCATCTCTTGTACGTGTATCTACCAATCGGAAGGATCAACAGGAAGGGAAGTAAAATCTTAGCTCTCTCTCACATGCGCAAACATCCATCTGACAAACATTAAGCCGAATCCCCTCATCTAATTCGAGCATTAGAGGTAACCATATCAATTGATTTTTGTTTCTAAGATTTTTAGCAAAAAGTTGGATTTTACTGATAACTAAGTTAAATTTTTTTTATTACTTTTTTTGGTTTGACCTGGTAGGATGCTTGAGAACATTGCAGAAGATTCTAACGAGCCTGTAAATGATTATGAAGTAAGAAATACAATGGATGGTGATAGGATGGATGAAGATGAAATAGATGAAGTCATACGAGATAATGATGAATTTCATATGTTAAATAGAGAGAGATCAACAAGTGAACCGATGGTGGGGATGGAGTTTGACTCCATTGATGCTGTGAAGGAATTCTATAATGAATATGCTAAGAGTGAGGGATTTAGCATCCGCATGAATCGTAGTTCTTATTCCAAAGACAGAAGACTTATCGGTCGAGACTTTGTATGTTCTAAAGAGGGTAAATCAAGAGAAAAAATAAAAGAAAAGCAAACCAGGACAAAATGAAGGAAGTAGATGGTAGCCGGGGTGGTTGCCAAGCTATATTTGTTATAAAGGAAAAAGAAGCTGGAAGATGGTACATATCAAAATTTCGAAAGAACCATAATCATGAGTTGGTAAGTCCAAGCAAAGTTCATCTACTTCGATCACACAAAAGAATGTCCAACTTACAGAAAAACTTAATCCACACTTTCAGCGACACTGGATTAGGGGCCCGTCAAACTATGGATGTATTGGTAAATCAAGTTGGAGGTATTGCAAACGTCGGATTTGATCAAAGGGATTTGAGAAATTTTATAGGAATAGGACGATTATACAATCGAGCAGAGGATGCACAAGTGGTTTATGATTATTTTAAAAGCAAACAATCGAAGGATGCTGCATTCTTCTACGCAATTCAAATTGATTGTAATCAATGCCTAAGCAATGTTTTTTGGGTTGACTCAAAGTCCAGAAGTGTATACCAACACTTTGGAGATGTTGTGACGTTTGATACAACCTACAAAAAGAAAATGTATTTGATGCCATTTGCACCATTTACTGGAGTCAATGATCACAGACAATCAATTTTGTTTGGTTGCGCGCTTCTTGCAGATGAGACTGAAGAAACATTTGGGTGGTTATTTGAAGTATGGTTAGAAGCAATGTCTGGAAAAATGCCAATATCAATTATTACTGACCAAGACAAAGCAATGAAAGCTGCAATAGCAAGAGTGTTCCCTAACAGCACTATTCATCGATTTTGCAAGTGGCACATATTGAACAAGCTCCCAGAGAAATTAAATCGTGTGTACCAGAGTGATAACAATTTTGGATGGGAGTTTAGACATTGTATTAAAAATGTCATAGTCGATGATTGGAAAGGGATTGGAAGTCTTTGCTTGAAAAATATTCTCTATGTGATAATGAGTGGATCAAATCCCTAAATGAGGAACGCAAGCATTGGATACCAGCATACATGAGAGAAACATTTTTTGCAGGAATGTCTACTAGCGGTAGAAGTGAGAGTATCAACTCACTTTTCAAGAGTTATGTGCATTCTTTGACAAACTTAAGAGATTTTGTTAAGCAATATGAGAAGGCATTAGAAAACCGTTATGCAATTGAAGTAAGAGCTGATTTTGAGACATCAAGCAAATATAGGACTTTAAAGACATCATCGATGATAGAAAAGCAAGCAGCTGAAGCTTACACAAAAACAATGTTTGGTTTGTTTGATAGACAATACTTGGAGTCTCTCGATTGCCTCGTATTTCATAAAGGAGATGATTGTGGCATCACCTATTATCATGTGAGACAAGTTGATAAGCAAAAAGAACACATTGTTATGTGTTCTAATCCAGAAATTACGATAACTTGCAGTTGTAAAATGTTTGAATTTGAGGGAATACTTTGTAAGCATATTTTGTCTACATTGAGAGCAAGAAACATTCTCCAAATTCCAGAACAATATTTGTTGAAAAGGTGGATGAGAGATTCTAATAAAGGTTTCCGTTCAACCCATATTGTTGGTATTCAGCAAACTTGGCTTTTAAGATATAATACTTTGTGTTTGAAAGCTATTAGATTTGCTGAGGAAGGGGTAAAGAATGAGTCACTTTATGAAGTGGCTTTGGGATATATGGATGAGGCCTTTAAGAAGATGAAGACAGTGAATGATAAGCATAACTCTTCTATGTTGGATATGGATTCCCAAGAGAGCCCTAATTTGACCGATATGTCAGAAGAAATTGTTTTACCACCGAACATAACTATTCGCAATCCTCATCGAACAGTTACCAAAGGTCGCCCCCATAAGAACAGTAGATTTAAAAACCCACGAGAGGAACAAAATAAAAACTTGAAAAAATGTGGTTTGTGCGGAAACAAAGGACATAATACTCATACATGTCAGTTGGCAAGCAAAATTCCACAACAAAGTGAAAAGACACCTGAAACTATGGTAAGTGCTTTTTTTTTTGTTTATCTAGCATTTATTTTAAATACTTCATGCTAACTTGATGCCTTTTTTAATATCGAAATAATAATGTTTCTTGTACTTTTTATACTAGGAAAAATTGTCTCAAGCACCTATAGATGGGAGCCAACAAAGTTCTCCATCGATGGGGACAAGTTAAACTGGCTACATTTCAGATGCAGTTGGGTGGAGAAGAAGGTGGTTAGACATTTGTTTTGTTATATGTAGTTCCACCCACAGTATCCAAATACAATTGTCACAAACATTTTACTTCTATTTCCTTAGAGAAGAATGTTATGTGTTGGTACTCCCAAGCCTCAGCAATCAGATATACGTAAAGTTATGGAAGAAGCCGCATTTCCACACACAGTAGAAAGAATCACAAACTGATGCTACAAATATCGACTTGTATTTAATAATAATAATAATGCATGTGGTAACCAACATGCATCTCAATAAACATTCCACTTGTATCTGCTAGGTCCCGCTGGTGACCCACATGCTCTTTAGCTGAGTGACATTCAAAACGGAACCAACATGAATGTCAGGTCCTTCTCTTAGGAAAACAGGGTCTTCCTGACCTGGAAAAAAATGGTATCAACTTTTAAACAAACTGCTTAGCATCAATCAATAGTAAGATCATACATGATGAAAGAAGCTAGGCAAGTTACTTTGATTGAAGCATAAAGATCATCCGATTGTGATGAAAGAAGCAAGACAAGTTACTTTGATTGAAGCATAAAGATCACCGGGTTGGTTGCCATGAGGATCTACTCCACCACTTCTATAAGCCTTCATAGTTTCATTATCATCTACTCCTGCAAACACCAACAAACTTAGAGGAGTTGAGCATTGTTTGTTGTACATAAGTACTATTGAAGTTTTAATAGAAATTCTCCTATTTATCTCTCTCAGATTTAGGATTTTCATCTTTACTTAGAATGCAGTATACCATCAGAGTTTCAAATGCCAGAAAATAACAAAGCTTAGAAGATCTTAGGTTTTTATGCATAGAAAACAATAATAAGGAAAAAGTTGTCTTTATCTATCCCATTCATCCTCGTCTCAAATGCTAGTGGCAGCTTAAGGGTTACAAACAATCAGAAAAAGCCCAGCTGCTAGTCAAGTTCAACTCAAAATGCAAATTCTTTGGCTCTGATCTCTAAGATATTTCATAAAACCCTGTATGGATCCTCAATCACCAATCCTTGCATGAATATGGGTTGTGCCCGAGTCATGCCTCGTCGCACGGCAGCACCCGTACTATTAAAATGGTTCGGCATTAGAAATTTAGACGAAGTTGATTGGTAAACCATGCTACTGACTAACCTCTTTCTTAGAAATGAACCTCATCAAGACACAAATAATCCATACCCATCTAATTGTAAGAACCAAAACTGATAGGTTCTAGACCACCACCATCATCCACCAGATGCGTTAATCATATAATCCTTTACTACTATTGTAATGTTTTTTGCTCCTAAACACAAAACATTTAGGGAAAAATCAAATGCAACATTCAACCTAAAATCAAACCCTAACCCCTAAATATCAACACAACACATCAAGCACGATTCAAAGATGATATTGATAAATTCAAAGATGAGAGAGATAAAGTTATCGGGATTTTACTCCATGGATTAAAAAGAAAGGAAATGAAAACCTAGATTCCGCTGTACCTCTAAAGAGAGGTTAGAAAAGAAATTTGGGATTCAAGAACGTGAATAGAGATGAGGAAGAGGCAATCACTTACAGTTTTTCCAGAAATTTGGTTAATTATTTCAACGGACACTTTAATCTCCGATCGGTGATCGAAGAATTTTTCCGTTCGTGGCTGTGCGTAGAAGAGAGAAGAGAGAAAACTGAGTTTTCTCATTTCTCTTTAATGGGGATGTCAGCACCCTATTTTTACACCCCCTTAACCGTGGTTAATTAATTTAGCTATGGTCCAAACCCTAGATCAACCCTAGTTCCAAACCCTAGGTAAACCCTTAACCATAGGACTAAACCCTAGTTAAGACCCTAGTTAACCCTAAGCTTAACCCTAGGTAGCCCTAGCCTAACCTTAGTAAGCCCTAGGTATACCCAAGGCCCAAGCCCATTTGACCAAACTTATACCTAGACAACTCAATCAAACCCAATTACCTAATTTTATTACCCAACCCAAGTAGTCAAGCCCAAATACCTAATCACCCAATTGCCTAAGCCAAAGCCTATTTCCATAGCCCAAGCCCAAATGTCATAGTCAAAGTCCAATAATCATAACCCATGACCCATCTACTAATAACCCATGATCCATAAGACCTAATCCACATATCCATATCCACCTACCCTATATCCTACAACCCATACCTATATAACTCATAGTTCACTCAACCCACCAACTCTCTTACACCTCTCTTACATCAACCCATACCTATATAACCCATAGTTCACTCAACCCACCAACTCTCTTACACCTCTCTTACATCAACCCATACCTATATAACTCATAGTTCACTCAACCCACCAACTCTCTTACACTCTCTTACACTCCTTACAACACTCAATCTATCAACTCACCTTACAACACTCAAGTCTTTACCCACTAGCTCATTTTATCCCTCATGTAAAAGACACAACCCAACCTCTTAGTTTTCCTATAAATACTAATCCCTTAGCCCCTTAGATCTATCCCTCAAGACCCCTAGAAGGTTCCCACCCACTTGTGTTTCTCTTGAGTTTGAAGAAGGGAGAAGAAACTAAGGTTTAGAGTTTGGAAAGAATTCTAAGACTAAAAGCTTAGAGTTCTTCACTAACTCTCTTCCTTTGTGGATTCTAAAACCCTACCCCTTGGAGCATTGAAGGAGAATTCTTGGAGGAGTAGGCACTCCTTCTTTCATTTTCTCTTTTTTTTTATCTTTTTTTTTATTTGGTTCTCTCTTCTTGATCTCTCATTTCTCAAGCATAGTTGGGCCTCTCTACACCAATCTAATGGTGTAGAGGGACCCCATATCAAAGGCAAGGAGATGCTCATTTTTTCTTTTCTTTTCCATGTACATATTTTCTTCTTTTTTATGTACCCACAAGTGTGGATATGGGTAGGCCCATAGAGAGTGGAAGCTAAAGCTATACCTCTCTTTTTCATTTTGTTTCCTTTTGAGATTCTAGTCCTCTTTCTAGAATTTTTTGTGAAAGCTCATCCCCTCCCTAACATTCTTTAGAGCAACATTACATCATTAATAATGGTGTAAATGAACCACCTTAAAAGGGAGAGGATAAGTTTTCATTTTCTTTCATTTCTTTATTTTTCCTTCATGTTCTATGTTGAATGGGTAGGTGATGGTTTAAGGACTTAAGATAAATGATGGTGTAAGGACTTAAAGAGGACATTCTTAAAAATGTTTCATACTAAAGACAATGGTATTTGATCTATTATCAACATCAATCCAACAAAATAGGTGTTGGTAATAGACCATTTACTATTCATAAGGCACATTCCTCTTTATGTCTTAAACTATAATCTTTTAGCCAAACTCTTGGACTAAATTTGACTTTAGTTAAGTTTGTCAAAACCTTACCTATATGAAAATTCAAAAACATGATAAAATCTCAAAACACCAAAAACATTCAAATATAACCAAAATATAAAAAACATTCAAATATCCCCAAAAATCTCAAAAAATATAAAAAATACAAAAAGATCAAAAAGAGACTTGTAGGACCTCCTTAGCTTTGGTTAGTTCATCTAACCATGGATAAATACCCTCTAACCGCGGTTAGACGTAACACTTGTGCACTTGACCTCCCCGGTCAACTAAACCATAGCCTTCTAGGCTAGACCCTTTGACCATCCTATGCACACACACACTCCCCCCTAGCCTCCGCACGGGCTCATGTGCTAGAACTACGCTCGGTCTGATCTCACCATGTGAGTACGTAGGCAACTCAACTCGGGTTCGACCCTAGCCATCTAGCTTTCTATTTTTCTTGGATTAGCACTCACTTAAAAACTTTAGACATTCTAATTAAACTTTGAGATTATAATTGGCTTAAGTTTAGGGAGTAGGTAACCGTTATAAAACGGGGGTCTTGGGGTGCCTAACACCTTCCTCAGGGCTTAGTCGAACCACTTACCCTAACTCTGATTAGACCATTTGCCTTATCCAAACAAACAAATACCCGGGACCTATCCCTAAGAATGAATAGGTGGCGACTCAAGTCAAAACATATAATTGTGAAAGTGGGTAGGAGAGGAGAGAGAGAGATACGTTTGAAATAGACAGGGAAAGTACGGGTAAAGGAGATCACGGGTTGTTGGAAGAAAGAGAAAATGAGTGAGAAATAGAATTGATAAAACGGGTGGGAAGATCTCAGGGCTATTTTTTTAAGTAAAAACATGTGTACATGTGTAGGCTTTTAGAAGCATCCGCGTTCCAATCATGGAACGCGGATGCGCAGACTATCATTTCCCTAATATCAATACAAAATTTAGTTCTTTTTTTTTTTTTTGCTTCAGAAATCATTTACCTACGTTAGTAGGCTTAGAGGTTAATTTTGGGGATTGGAGCTCCTGCGGACTCATCATTCAGGGGAGATTGGATCCCAAGACCTCCCAGAGAGGCCACACCTCACCACTGGCGCAAGAGGTGGGGTCTACAAAATTAAGTTATAAAAGATTCTCTATTTTTTTTTATTAATTAATAGACTTGGAATGATTTTATTAGAAAATCCTTACTTATAATAAGTGACGAGGATTTTTAAAAATTAATTTTTAATTCTTAGAGAGTTTTACTGATCTTCAATTCTTACTAAGAAGCGTTTGACAATAATAAGTACTCTTTATAAATAAGTATTTTTTACAAATAATTTTTTTTTTAAAAGTAGGTATATATGAAGTTTCTTAATTATAAGTATTTTTTTGAATCCTAAAACTTTTACTTATTACTTATTCAAACAAACTTATTTATAGATAACTACTTATTTTGACCAATTAGTCAATAAATATTTAATAGTCAATCCGGTGAATCGCTTTCAGTCTCTCTTTTGCTTGCCTAGGAGCTCTCTTGATAGTAGCACTTCCACTAGCAGTTGTTCTTCTATTTTTCTAAAATCTTTCTTCTAGAAACTCTCCCAGTCGATAGTAGGTTCTAAGGTCGATAGGCATCACTTTCTCGATTTCAGTATTACGAATATCTCTAGCCCTTGTTGTCTTGAAATACTTCCTCTCCTCCGGCCCCTGCCTTGTTAGCGAATAAGGGTCGAGTTGGAATCTAGAAAGTTTCCCGTAACTTGTCAAATTGGTCAATCCGTCCACGATCACTTCTTTCTATTCTATTCCCGTCTTTCTGTCTTAGATCAATTCGTAATTGCCAAACGCCCCCTAAGTCTCTATACCACTTAGAATTTTCTAACTACTTATGCTTCATTATTTTCATGGGAATAGGTGAAAATTCGTAATTGCCAGAAATTGCCAATTTTTGTATTTTTGTTTACTTGTTTTGCTTCTCATGTTCTGGAATTATAACTCATGTGAGACTTCAAAAGCCACAAAATGACGAATTTCAAGTTTTACAAAAAGTGGATTGGACTTGAAGTCTAATGATGGGATGAATTTTGCTTTATCCAAAACCTTGCATTTAAGTAATGAACAAAAATGTTGTCAAAACTCAGCACTTGCAATGTGTGGAGCTTTGTAAGTTTCGGCAAAAGATCGGACCCTTAGAGTTTTCTACTCCAATTAAATTATTAATTATAGTTAAGAAATAAATTGGAAGATATTTTTTATTATGTAAAAATTATAGGTATTTATATTTATTTTAGTAAAAATATGTATTTAAAAATTTAAGTAAACTACTCATAAGTTATTTACATTTTTTATTGGGAGAATCATAATAATTTATATTGGTTAAATAATCCTTCATTTAAGCATAAATCAAAAAATATTATATTCTAATCTCATATAACAAAAGTCATAAAATGATAAATAATAATAACATTATTAATTTAACAATAATTAAATATTAATAAAATCTAACAATATCTTCTCTTGAGGGAAATAGGCAATTAAATGGAATTAGTGTCACTCAATGTATATGAAGGGAGTGTAGAGCTGTCGACAGATAGTAAGATATGAATATTACATATATCTGATTGATTTGTAACTTAATCCATTTATTTAGATAATTATCTGAATATGTAACAATCAAAGTAAATTCAAATAGGACTTTTACTATACTTTTATAAATTGATTGGTTTCGGATATTGATATGTCTGAGCGATAATATATATATATATAATTTCGTAAGACTAAGATATGCTTATTGATTTTTGTTTTACATAATCCTAAGATTATCAACTTGTTATTTTTAATGTAAATGATGATAAAATAGTAATTTCTGCTTTTAATGGAGTTTATAATTTTTGTGTTTTAAGATTAGGGTAGCACACCACCCTTGATCCTCGGACCCATAGGTTTTATTTCAACTACTTTACCGTCAAGGACAGAGTGGGGGTGGGGGTTCCTGAATATGCCTGGCCTCAATAAACAGAACAAATTGGACTATGCCATTTTTTATTAGAAGTAGAAACGTGGGCATTATATAAGTCAAGGCGATCTGAAACTGTATGGTAGGATGGATCTCTTTTGGATTCAAATATTCATGGGTTAGTTCAGTTTGAGTGAGACGGTTGATATACGATATAAAAAAAAAAAAAAAGGTGACTGGCAAAAACGTGACTGGATTATCAGATGCAGTTAACTCGTATTATATCATTTTATTAGATATTAATATATTAGTCAATTTTGGTTAGAATTAGCTTAGGGATACTCCCAAAGTGTACTCTTAAATATATATAACCAAATTCTAATCATTTATCTCAATTATTAAACAGTTAGGATTAGAGCCGATATGAGAAAAGACAAAATAAGTCAACTCAAATCCTAATCCTTTGTGGTTAGTTATAAATGGTTAGGATTATGGAGTATGTTTGGGAGTACTCATAGATCGTCCCAATTAGTAATTAGAATTTTAGTATTTTTTTTAAATAATATCACTACAAAATTTAGTTTTTTTTTGTTTAGTTTTTTTTTTTGCTTTAGATATTATTTACCTACGTTAGTAGGCTTAGAGGTTAATTTTGGGGATTGGAGCTACTGCGGACTCATCATTCAGGGGAGATTGGATCCCAAGGCCTCCCTCAACAGAGAGGCCACACCTCACCACTGGCGCAAGAGGTGGGATCTACAAAATTTAGTGATAAAAGATCCTCTATTTTTTTTTATTAATTAATAGACTTGGAATGATTTTATTAGAAAATCCTTACTTATAATAAGTGACAAGGATTTTTAAAAAGTAATTTTTAATTCTTAGAAAGTTTTACTGATCTTCAATTCTTACTAAGAAGCGTTTGACAATAATAAGTACTTTTATAAATAAGTATTTTTTGCAAATAACTTTTTTTTTTTTTTCAAAGTAGGTATATATGAAGTTTCTTAATTATAAGAATTTTTTTGAATCCTAACACTTTTACTTATTACTTATTCAGACAAACTTATTTATAGATAACTACTTATTTTGACCAATTAGCCAATAAATATTTAATAGTAGTATTGCCAAACGCCCCCAAGTCTCTGTACCACTTAGAATTTTCTAACTACTTATGCTTCGTTATTTTCATGGGAATAGGTGAGAATTCGTAATTGCCAGAAATTGCCAATTTTTGTATTTTTGTTTACTTGTTTTGCTTCTCATTTTTTGAGAGTATAACTCATGTGAGACTTCAAAAGCCACAAAAGGACGAATTTCAAGTCTTACGACTTGAAGTCAAATGATGGGATGAATTTTGTTTTATCCAAACCTTGCATTTAAGTAAGGAACAAAAATATTGTCAAAACTCAGCACTTGCAAAGTGTTGAGCTTTGTAAGTTTAGGCAAAAGATCGGACCTTAGAGTTTTCTATTCCAATTAAATTATTTATTATAGTTAAGAAATAAATTTGAAGATATTTTTTATTATGTAAAAATTATAGATATTTATATTTATTTTAGTAAAAATATGTATTTAAAAATTTAAGTAAACTACTCATAAGTTATTTGCATTTTTAATTGGGAGAATCATAATAATTTATATTGGTTAAATAATCCTTCATCTAAGCATAAATAAAAAAATATTAGTTTCTAATCTCATCCGACAAAAGTCATAAAATGATAAATAATAATAATATTATTAATTTAACAATAATTAAATATTAATAAAATCTAACAATATCTTGTCTTGAGGAAAATGGGCAACCAAAAGGAACTAGTGTCACTCAATGTAAATATGATGGGAGTGTGACTGATAGCTTATTGTAGAGCTGTCGACAGATAGTTAGATATGAATATTACCTATATCTGATTGATTTGTAACTTAATCCATTTATTTAGATAATTATTTGAATATGTAACATACAAAGCAAATTCGGATAGGACTTTTACTATACTTTTATAATTTGATTGGTTTTGGATATTGATATGTCTGAGCGGTAAATATCCGATCGATTATATATATATATATATATTATATTTTTACTATTATAATGGGAGAGGCAGGCGTAGCCTGATTTTCTGAAATTCCCAAAATACCCTCATATCATACACAACTTTGATGTAATGTTTTATTTTAATTCTCAAACTACCATTTGTTCATCTATCCATCTTTACTATTATAATGGGAGAGGCAGTCGTAACCTAATTTTCTGAAATTCCCAAAATACCCTCATATCATACACAAGTTTGATGTAATGTTTTATTTTAATTCTCAAACTACCATTTGTTCATCTATCTATTTAAATAATAGAATCACAGATTGAACTCAGGGAGAGTTCAATCGCACCCGTGGGTTAACACGTATCCCTTTTTTAACTCCTATTAACTGTGGTTAACTCCTTCCCCTCACTCTCACGTGCATGCACGTGCCACCCGCTAGTATATATATATTATAATTTCGTAAGACTAAGATATGCTTATTGATTTTTGTTTTACGTAATCCTAAGATTACCAAATTGTTATTTTTAATGTAAATGATGATAAAATAGTAATTTCTGCTTTTAATGGAGTTTATAATTTATGTATTTTGAAAAATTGTTATCAAAGTAATTAGATAATTTGATAATATCTTGATACAAATATTTTAATCGAAGTCTACTCTACAAATATTTTAATCGAAGTCAAATACGAATACTTTATTTCACTATCCGAATATCGAATCAAATTTGGATTGTTGGATATTGAAATCGAATTTGAATATATCACTATCAAACTTTGAATTCGCTAAGTATACAACCCTAGTTTACCCCAATTAGGAGCAGATATAGTGGTTGGTACTTATTTCATTGAACTTCAGACAAACTTGTTTTTGTTGGACAATATAGCCATCTCTGTATGATCTACTAGTAATGGAAGACCTTGGATTGTCTCTAGCGAAGCCAGAAGCCCCTCTCGGGCAACCATAGAATAAGGGACATGTCGCGTTAAAAAAGAAAGAAGTCATTTCATTTTCTCCCCATGATTTTGACTTCTCCCCACTTGATATCTCTCCCCCTTTATCTCAACACCTTATCGCCATGTGTCATATTGTGTGTGGAGAAGTCAAAATCATGGGGCCCATGATTTTGACTTCTCCACCACTTGTCCCCTATTCTATGGTTGCCCTAGACAAGGGGTTTCCGGCTCCAGAGACAATCCGAGGCCATAATAGTAGTGTTTTCTTCCCAATACAAAATGAAGGCTAATCTCAGACCATCTTCATATAACTCAATTGATCTAACCACAACTAGTCATCTTCTAAACCCTTGGATTGCGTTTGGATTTGTGGAATTGGAATTGACCTAAAGAATTGAATTCTATGGAATTGAAATCCATTGAATTGAATTCTACATAATTTATAATTCTGCCATTTTGATGCACTATTGATTAGATGGAATTTAGATTTAAAAAATTATGCAAAAAATAATTTGAATACAATAATAGGAAATAAATAATTATGCAAGTAATATATTTATTAATTTAAATATTATTTTAATTTACAATTATAATTAATTATGTATTAAATTATTATTTATTAAATTTTAATATTGTGATCATTTATAGTTATTTTTTTATGTATTTAATTATTATTTACATAAGATATTTAGTAAATTTTAAATTATAATTTGAACATAATAATAAGTTTATGTAATTATTTAAATCATATATTTATAAAAAAAAATAGAATTTATGATAATTATTTAATGTATTAAATTAATACTTATTAAAGATAAATATTATTATTATTATTTTTAAATTTAAATATTATTATTATTTTAAGTATTAAATTGTTACTTACATACGATATTTAGTAAATATTAAATAAAAGTTTCGAATTCTAATTTGAATATAATAATAAGAATATATAATTATACAAATATATTCATTAAAATTATAAGTTATAATAATAATTTTATGTATTAAATTATTATTTTATGTATTCATTTTAATTTCTTATATAATTATATAAGTAATGTATTTATTAAATTTTAATTAATGATATAATTTAATAATTATTATTTTATGTAATTTGTATAATTTATAAATATTATTTAATGTATTAAATTTTGATTTAAATAAAATAATAAGAATTAAAATATCTAATTATATTAAATTAGAATTTATTAAATATAAATATTGCTATTATTATTATTATTATTATTATTTAGACTATTACTTATAATTTTATTTATTAATTTATAATTATTATTATTTAATATAGTAATTATTATATATCAAATTTTAATATTATTATAAATTATTTAATGTATTAAATTATTATTCATTTAACTTACACGATAAGCAGCTGGAGAGAGATTTTCATAAGGTTCGTGTTTTTCCCTCAATTCCACACTAGTGTGGAATTGTCAAATAAGACCTCTCAGTAAGGATTTGAATTATGTTCATTTAGCTTATGAAATCACTGTTTCAATTCCGTGTGGAATTGACGATTTCAATTCTAGTATTTTGTATAGTACAAGTCAAACGACAGAATTAGAATTCAAGAATAGTATTGCCAATTCCGTCCACCAATTCCACAAACCCATGATTTAGACTTCTCTACCACTTGTCCCCTATTCTATGGTTGCCCCAGACAAGGGGTTTCTGGCTTCGCCAGAGACAATCCGAGGCGGTAATGGAAGTAGTGTTTTCTTCCCAATACAAAATGAAGGCTAATCTTAGACCATCTTCATATAACTCAATTGATCCAACCCCAACTAGTCATCTTCTAAACCC
Source organism: Tetracentron sinense (assembly GCA_015143295.1). Taxonomy (NCBI): domain Eukaryota; kingdom Viridiplantae; phylum Streptophyta; class Magnoliopsida; order Trochodendrales; family Trochodendraceae; genus Tetracentron; species Tetracentron sinense. Next base: position 20,663 of record JABCRI010001398.1, read on the forward strand.
TTGGAGATATCATATCATGTATGCCTTCCTGAAGAGTAATTAATTCAATGAACTCCATCGGGTCACCTATATGTGGTAGGGACACTATTCCTGTCTTCCATGAAGATAAATATAAGTGGAAGAAAAATGCTACTGAGATCAAGCTTGCGCAAATAGGTCTTGGCGCAAGCCTTGAAAAAATCCATATTAGTGCGGGTGTCCTTTGCCTACCAGGCAGGCCAGGCCGGACTAGCTTGATAGAAGTATATTCAAATGGGCCTTGAGCACTACGGGTATACGGCTAAGCCCACGAATTACTTAAACGAGCCTATGGCGGGATGCGCAGCAGGCTAGGACAGTGGCGACAGCCCATTGACTCCCCTAAATATTAGTATAAAGGGCCCTTTCTTTTTCTTGTACAATAATAAAGGGCCCATTACACCCCTAGACATTACATTAGTGTTGGTAAAGGACTAGGTTTTCAAGTACAATGGATAGCTAATTTTAGCAGTTGGTGCTAAAATATTAGGGTTTAATATTTTTGCAGTAATTGCTAAAAAGAGCAGAGGAAAAATACTTTTTAATTGCTTACATCAACCACCAAGAATAGTGTCGAGATTCTTTACTGAGAAGAGTAGTTATGGCCTTGAAGGATGTAGCCATGTACCTTTTTTATTTTTTTCAATAATAGAAAACCCACCACCAGGACACCCTAAGGTGGCCTGGCCCCCCAAAGGGACAAACAACGCCTACAAGCCCAGGGATCCAAAGGCACCAAATGAAAAACTTCCTTAGCCCATAAGTCGGACCCAATGGCTGCCAAACGGTGAGCAAAAGAATTAGCACCCCGCGGTGTAAAGATAAACTGAAAATCAAGAAAGCCAACGATCTCACGCCGAATGTCATCCAAAATTACATGAATCTCTCAATGCTCGAAAGAGGATACAGAGTTAATAACATCCACTAAAATCTTGGCATTTGAGGCGAACAACACTTTCTCCCAGCCCTTTGATTTTGCCACTGCTTCTGCCACTAGAGGGGAACCGCTACGAAGGGCTTGAGCAAAACCACCCAAGAATCTACCTGAGTGATTTCGAGCTAAGCCACCGATTCTGGCCTGCAACCCGTCCTCCGCAATGCCCCCATCAATATTGAACATAATCCATAGATAGGTGTAAGCACCAAATTTTTTGCACTCCTATCCTAACCATGGTTAATGACTTTTAACCGTGATTAACCCTAGTCGAGTCCCTTTAACCCCAGTTAACCTTAGGTAAAATTTGGACAAGCCATAGACATAACCGAAGTCTAACTCTAGGTCCTAACCCTAGTCATACCCTAAACCCTAGGACAAGCCCTAGCTAAACCCTAAGACCCTACCCTGGTTATACCCTAGCTAAACCTAGGTGTAACCCTAGCCTAACCCAAGGACCTAACCCTAGTCAAAATCTAGGTAAACCCTAGCTAGCCTAACCCTAGGACCTAACCCTAGTCAAAACCTAGGTAAACCCTAGCAAAAGCCTAGCCCTAGCCTAACCCTAAGCCTTTAGGGCTTAAACCCCCAAATCCAAGGCCCCTAGGGCCTAAACCTCGGTTTGGACGTAGGGAGCCAAAGAAATTCAAACCCTCCCCCGTATCATGTGCACTGTTAAGGGTCAAGCCCTACTCGGGTATTGTCTAAAATTAGCAGTAGATCATCTACTGCCATTCTATTTTAGTCTGTTTTGGTAATGACGGTGAACATATTACCATCATTACCTGATTCCGTGTTTCAGTAGCATAACCACCCTCCTTAGTGGTCAGGCACGCTCCCTGGAAATCTCTCTCCTTCTCTGCGTCTCCGTCTACCCTGGTACTAATACCAGGGGTGTCCCCAAACCCCTGGCCTATAAATGGTAGCCCTCCCCACAACCTTCTTCTCCACCTGCAAAATCTTAGCCCAAACCCCTGCGTGAACTCCAAGCCCTATTCCAAGCCTCTTTAAGCACTCCGTAGCAATCCTAGAAGTCCCTGGGATCACCCCCAAATTCCCCCTCAACTGTGCAGCGCCTCCACTGTGAGCCACCACCACTGTCATCACCTCCACCTTCTCGGTAGGAACAGAGCACCAGGGTAGGGCCCTGTCCCCTCCCTTATTTTTTGTTGGCAAGCATTGTGAGCCCTTGCTTAATTCCAGGGAACTTTTTCCTTTAGTTCTTATTTGGTTTTTTTGTTCAAATCCAACACAGGGGTATTCCCCCCACCTTGATCATAGGTGTGGGGAACCCCTATGGGTATAGCAATCATTCCAGAAGCTCCAAGATCACCTCAGACATTTCTGGGGGTCCCTCAATTTATGAGGTAACCCCTGGTTACACGTGAGCACAACCCCCATGAGGCTAAAACTGGTTTTAACCAAACTCAGGAATGGTGGTAAACTCAGTATCACCATTCCTGACATTTCTTGTTGCAATCATGGCTAGCCTATTTAGGTGAGTCCTGGTCCCTATCCAGGACCTGGGTTGAACCTCTCTCCCTCCCCTAAGTCTAACCTGGTCATTCCAGGTGCATGGGTTAAGCTTAACCATGGTTAAAAACCAAGAAACTAAACTATGTCAAAATTGGGGTAGATGATCTACCGCCATTCATGATTTTATGTGATGGTGAACAACTCATCTTTGGCCCACTGTGGGGCCCACTCCAGGCCACCCCTGAGACCCACCTCAGACTCATTCTCTTCCCTAGAGTCCCCTCTTCAATCTCATGGGTTCACAACCCTCTGGGTTAGCCCCTAACTTAAGTTAAATGCATGCAAACCATGGTTGAAAACACTGTTTTAATGGCAGTAATCCTATTACCGTCATTATTCATTTTTAAACTTTCAGCTTTTTTGCAAGGACCCAGGCCTGATTGGAGGCCACTCTAGACCCTGCCTAGCCCCCTGGGCCCATTTCAGATCATCTTCAGCCTTAATCATGGGTTAACCCAACCCTAGTTAAGAGTTAAGCATGGTTAGCTGATCTAACCACATGAGAAAAATCCCAGAAATTCCCTAAAAATCTGAAATAATCTAAATAGACAGAAAAGTTCAAAATCAGACTATGCAGGCATGCCTAAACACGGTTAAATGAGCTTAACCATGGTTAACACTTGGTTTAACCATGGTTAAGCCTATTTAAACCCTGAAAAATCTCAAAAATTTAGAAAAAATTAAATAAGGCAGCAAGCCTCCAAATCTGACTTCATAGACTGCCTAATCATGATTAAACTCATGTCTTAACCATGATTAGCTCCATTTAACCTTGGAAAAATTGAGAAAAATTCTTAAAAAATCATAAATCATTTAAGGGTCATAAAACTAATGTTGGACCTTACCCAATCATGGTTAGTAATCCTAACCATGGTTAGACCCATTTAACTCTGGTTCAACCAATCTTGACCTACCGGGCCCAACCCTAGCCTACCGGGCTTACCCTCAACCTTTCGGGCTCAAACCCTAGTCTACCGGACTGACCCTAAGCCTACCGGGCTTGAAACATGCGCTTGACCAACCTCAGTCAACTTAACCCTAGTCTACCGGACTAACCCATTAGCCACCCTTGGTGCACACACACATACCCCTAGCCTCGGCACCAGCTCATGTGCCAGAACTACGCTCGGTCTGATCTCACCCCAATGTGAGTGCGTAGGCAACCCAACTCGGGTTCGACCATAGTTTAGTTTTTCCCTTCTTGGATTAGTATAAACTAAACTCAAGGCATTTGACTAACAACTTGATATTAATTAGTTTAAACCTAGCAAGTAGGGAACCATTGTAAAATGAAAGTGTTGGGGTGCCTAACACCTTCCCTGAGCTTAACCAAACCTCTTATCTGAAACTCTAAATAGACCAAATCCTTATCCATTATCCGGGAATTTATCCCTACTGAATTAATAAGTGATGATTCCTAACATAAACCACTGAGTAAAAATTTGTGCTCACAATAGGGAGGCGGGGACTAGCCACGGGAAGTTGAAGAGGGAACTGGTACAAGCCGCACCCCGCTATTAGTGGAAGCAAACCCATCCAAAGATTCCTTAACCAGAGTACTAGCTTGTTGAATAGAGCGAAGGGGATCCAAAGGTATCCATTGAAAAATTCAAGAGTTTCTCGCTTACCAGATGCTCCAAGCAATGGAGGCTAAGGTATTGAGCACCCCCTCTTTGATAACCTTAGTGAGATCACTGCCAACCCACAAGGACCACCACTCTAAAAAACTGACAGCCGAACCTGCCCTTGAATGGATGCCCAACAATGATCCCAACCAAGTACTCCTCGCATGCTCACACTCTAGAACCATATGTAAAATCGACTCTTTACCACATCCACAGAGAGAACAGGTAGTACCGAGCACCACCTTCCGCCTGTGCAATTCTAGAAAAACCTCAAGGGCTCGATGCATGCATCGCCATAGGAATCAGGCTATCTTAGGAGGAAGTCTGAGGGACCAAATGGCACGCCAGCTGGATGAGTTAACAACAAAGGAGATGGATGGACAAGACATTCAACCCGATAGAGCCATAGCTAGAAGACGATGGTAGCCTGACCGAACAGAGTAAGCCCCACTCTTTTGATAATGTCATATTAGCCGATCCGAGGCGTCGGCCTGGCTACATTGAATTCGACTAATGTGAGTGATCAAGGCCTGAGAAAACACTTCTGAGAGTCTAGGAATGTTCCACTCCTTTGTACTGGGTGTGATGAAATCTTCCCCCTTGTGCCAAGAGCAAGAAACTGGCTTCTGGGAATTGACTCGGAAACCTGGCCAAGTGGGAATCCACGCATCTTTCCACGGATCAATAGAGCAACCATTACCTACTTGCCACCGGAGCCCAGATCTCAGAGATTCCCGACCTACCAAAAGACTACGCCAAGCCCAAGAAGGCCGATGTCCTATTTTGGCCGTCAAAAAGTTACACCGAGGGAAATAAATCCTTTTTGCTAACTTACTCCACAAAGAATTAGGATTTTGCATGATAACCCACCCCTGCTTGGCTAAGAGAGCTAAATTGAACTTAGTCAGATCTCAAAAACCACCTCCCCCGACATCCTTACTATGAAAGAGAGGCCCAGCTGACCCAATGGATCTTCCGATCGTTATCGGTCTGCCCCCACCAAAAATTAGCCATAAGAGCATATATACATTTGCAGACATAGTTAGGGAACTTGAAACATCCTATGGCATAGGATGGAATATCTTGGATAATTGCCTTCAGCAAGACCTCACGCCCAGCTTTATTTAAGTAATTTCCTCGCCAAGATTGCAGCTTGGCCTTCACCCGTTCAGTAATGGAGGCAAATAAGTGGCCCTTCAAGCGCCCAAAGGCTATGGGCAGCCCCAAATAAACCCCAACATTATCCAGAACTTTCATTTGTAACATACGAGCCAATAACCGTCGGAATTTCACAGGAGTATTGGGACTAAAGATAAGTCCAGACTTTTGAAATTTCACCACTTAGCTGGAGGCACCGCAAAAATCCTTTAAAACATTCTTGATCGCTAGGACGTTGTCCACATCAGCCTTGGCAAAAAATATGCAATCATCGGCAAACATCATATGTGTAATGACCGGACTATTCCGTTGAAATTTAATGCCCTGAAGAGTCCCCTCCTCCACCGCCCTTCCGGGATGATAGGAAAGACCATTTGAAGCCAAGATCAAAAGATATGGGGATAAAGGATCGCCTTGCCTAAGGCCTCGCTCGAGCTAGATAAGACCGCAAGCTTTCCCATTAATAATGATGGAATATTTTACTGTGGTTATGCACTGCAATAGCAAACCAATCCACCTCTCACATAATCCTAGTTTCCTCAGGGTCATCTCAATAAAACCCCACTCCAACCGATCGTAGGCTTTATTCATGTCAATTTTAACTGCCATTAGATAGTCTGCCCCTTTCTTTTTCCCCTTCATGTGGTGGAGAATCTCGTGGGTCATGAAAACATTATCCAGGATGTTGCGCCCACGGATAAAAGTTGTTTGAGATGAGAGGCATGTACAAGGTCCCCCAAAATGCTCTTCATTTTGTTGGCAAGCACACGAGCACAGATCTTGTACACTACATTGCATAAGCTAATGGGTCGCAACTGTCCCAGGTGTTGAGGATTTGGAACTTTTAGAATTAAAGTGACAATGGTTAAGTTCACTTGTTGGAGTAAAAACCAACCTTCAAAGAACCCCCGAACAGGTTGAATGACTTGTGGTCCCACTATATCCCAATCCTGTTGATAAAAAAGAGCAGACATCCGATCTTGGCCAGGTGCCTTAGAGGGACCGAGTTGAAAGGTTGTAGTCTTGATTTCAACATCTGATAGAGGCAGACATAGCTCTGCATTCATATCATAAGTAATTTTCCAAGGGAATCCCTCTAGCACGACATCAATGAGTACGGTGAGAGAGGATTTAAAACGATTTTCAAAATGCCTTAATATACAACTCTCAACCTCAATTGGGGAATCGAACTCCATACCTTCTTCAGAGTGGATAACATCAATACGATTCACTTGTCATTGTTATAAGGTGGATAAATGGAAAAACTTGGTATTGCGATCCCCTTCCCAAAGCCACCGAACCCTGGATTTTTGAGCCCAAAACGTTTCTTCCTGCTCAAGACACTGATCCAATTGATGTTTCAGATCATCTTCTGTCGCCTTGGTCTTTGCTATGGGGATACAGCTCTGAAGATTGGCTAAAGCACTGCTCAAGACTGCCTTCCGCTGATGGAGGTTTCCAAATACGTCCCGGTTCCACTTTGCCGAGCTCATCCGACGATTATTCAACATTCTACATAGTCGAAACATATTTGAACCCGGACAATGAGTTTTCCAAGCCCTCTTGATGACGAGGGCACTTGTCTCCTCCTTAATCCACATGGCTTCAAATTTGAACCCCTTGGACCTACGGTCTCCACCCGGTTGAAGAACCAGCCTAAGTGGACAATGATCAGAAGCTATAAAAGGGAGATGAAACACACTGCCTTCGGGAAAGCTATCCCTCCATTCCGTAGAACATAGAGCCCGATCCAATCTTTCCCAAACATTTGCAAAAGAGACCCTCATGTTAGACCACGTAAACGGATTTCCCTGAAACCCCATATGCATTAAGCCCGGGTTCTAGATGAAGGAGTTGAAATGCTCCATCTGAGCCTCTGATTTCCTCACTCCACCATCTTTCTCATGATGATACGATATCTCATTAAAATCTTCGATCCAAATATAATTTTATTCATTGGTTTCTTCAGACTCATTAGATCCCAGAAGATGGGCCATAGGTAAATAGGAGATCCCACGGTCCCTCACTCTGATGAGAGTCCACAATAAGGTGAATAAGATGGGAATTTGTAAACAAAATTTGAACTTCCCAGGATTGTCTCCAAAACATGCATAGACCCCCTGATAGACCTTGCGAGTCTATAGCAATCATGTGATCAAATCTCTGACTCCTCCGAAGTTTCTCCAACTTCTCAAACTTTGCTTTTGTTTTGATAAGGAAAACAAAATCGGGTTGCCACTTGCGAATAAGCTCCTACAAAGCTCGAACTGTCGAGGGTAACCCGATCCCCCGACAGTTCCAGCTTATTAGACTCATAATACCCGGAGGGGCTGATCCCTGTCAACCTCCTCCAAATCAGCTTGCTGTTCTTGCTCAGGGACGGCCCTCCAACCAGCATAACTCGCCAGTACGAAGCTTTGAGGGGCATCTTCAGGGGATACGTGCACTAGACTGTGTATTGGGAGAGGAAACCCCGGAGGGTAATTGAGCTCGGCGACGTCGTCCTTAGCCATGTACTTACTAAATTTAATTTCGATAGTCTAAAGGCTCTTACTCCATCTAATAGGGTTATAAAATGGGTTGGATCCTGCAATATCCGTACTCAATCTGGTCAAATAACTGACAATTTTGAGTTCGATTTGAAATCCGCCAGCTTATGAATTGGTTGATCTGAGTTCTAGGTGGTGTTTGGATTAGATTTTATTAGCCAAAAGTCAATTATGATAAAATTAATTTTGTAAAATAAATTGTCAAATAATCACATTTCAAATAATAGTGTTTGGGGAATACAAAGTTAAGAGACTTGACTTCGTATTTCCCGAACACTATTATTTGAAAAAGTGATTATGTGACAACTTATTTTACAAAATAAATTTTATCAGAATTGATTTTTGGCTAATAAAATCCAATCGAAATGCCACCTATGATCATTTAGTCAAAGATTTGAATTCGAACCGAATCCGACTCGATTAATACTAAATTTATAAAATTAATTTTAAGTTTATAAAAATTTCATAAATGATTTAAACAAAAGAAACATGTCATAATATGCTTTTAAAAAAATATTAATCTATTAAATATAATCAATTTGAATCAACATAGAACCCAATTCGATCTACCACAATTGAATTTGAAATTTAAGATTTGTATTCGATCCGGCGGAAATATACTGAGTTCAAGATTCAATATCAGATTGAATCTTAATCCTGATCCAACCCATTGGCAAACCTATTATCAGGAGGACTCTCTATTTCTATATGATATAATAAAAATATCAAAGTGGGTCTCTTACAAATTCTCTCTCAAAATCTTTTACTTTTATTTTTCTTATGTTCCTATTTTATTTTATTATTATTATTAATATTATTATAATAAAAGAGTCTTAAAGCAGGTCTCTAACAAATTCTTTCCCTCCACATCCTCTTCTTATATTCCTCTTACGTCCCTACTTTGTTGACTAACTAGCTTAAATATGGGCGCTTTAATTCTTTTATGTCCATCATACACTGTTTTATTTGTCTCACGTGTAATTCACTGCCTTTTAATTTAATTACATATTCCATTTTTTGTGAGCAAAACTTGTCAACAATGGTCTTTGTAGTACAGGACTACAAAAGGCCGGCGTTTTAAAACTCGAAAAATTGACTCAACTCAAAATTTTAATTACAACTCATCTAAGTAATTACAGTTAAAACTCAAACAAATATAGTATGTTCTTCAATATTTATTATATATATGGTACAAATTAAAAATTAAGATAATATATACTTACAATGAGACATATGTATTAAAATTATAAAAAATATATATAAAATATTAGTGATCCTAATCAACTTATTACCTTGTGCTCTAGATCAATTAAATATACTCATCATTTGTGCGATTCTAAAACTCAAGTGTTGTGCACAGTGGGCCAGATCCTCAATCTCAGCTAAATAATTGGGATTTTTCAAGCAAAAAACCCAATCAGATGTCTCTGGGGCATATGATCTGTAGATATTTTTTCCCTAGAACTTCTAGAGAATTTTCAGCGTCCACGTAGTAAAGTGGAATATTTGAAGGCATTCCATGATCCAACCATGTTGATTTGTGGTACGGAGATCCCTCTAACAAGAAGCATCTAATGTTGGGTTTTAGTGTTCTGCATGAGAGAGAGAGACTTATCTATTGTGGAGAAGAGTTGTTATTATAACTTTTTTTTTTTTTTTTTGTTCATTGGAGGCTACATGGACCTATGGGCTACACGATGAGGGGTAGCCCTCCCCCTCCCATAAACCCTCCAACCCTGATGTAGGTGGGATTCGATTCCCGGTCTCTGGAACGATGCCAAGAGACTTTATCAACTAAATTAGCTGGCACCTATGTTGGAGTAGAACTTTTGTCGAAGAACCAAGAGACAAGGACAATAGGGTTTGAGGATCGGTTTCAAGCCCAAACACCCTCCCTTCTTGTTCCTTTCTATACATAAAAAAAAGGGTAACTTGATGACAATAAGTTTTGCTACCTATCCTTATTACCTTGAGAATAGGTATAAACCATAAATTCTTCCTTTAAAAATTGGTGTAAACCAAAACTTGAACGTGGAGGTGAACTTCAGCTCATTTTTATAACCCAAATGACCATCATCTTTGGTGATGAATTTGTCTTTCTTGTCTTCTTTGGTTAAACAACTGTAATACTCCTTTTTTAGTCTGTAAGGGTAAAAATCTATTTTAGTATTGGGACATTTATGGTAGTACGACACTGTACAATCCAACCTACCAACGCATATGCAATTTATGAATTAACTTGTCGGATCTCATCCTGAGCTGACATCTAGCTTGGTCAGTCAACCATCTGACCTGATCACTAGCTCGACTAGAGGACTTATCACTCGACCTTGACCAAGAGCTCCAACATGAATAGCTCGGACCTTGACCATAAGCTCCAACCGCAACCATGAATTCCGACCTGACGAGCTCAGACCTTGACTATTAACTCCGACCTATACTTGACTCTTAGCTCGACCTTACTATCCTTCCGAGCTGAGGCCCTTCGAGTTGTGGTACCATCATTCAATCTAGGTTCAAAGATGTTCCTTCAAACTAGATCATATTACAATACTGAAAAATAGGAAGTACAGACTGTCAACCTAATCCTAATTGACAAAAGACCTCAACTCACTGTCACGTAGACAGGTGTGCATGATCAATCTCCAGTTTTGTATAGTAGTTGAAATGATAGTTAACCAACTGATGAGACAAGTGAAGACAGAAATGAGACAATAACTAGTGAAGAGACCCTGAACTAAGCTATAAAAGAGTTTTGAATCACACAAAGAAAGTGGGGGGGGGGAGGAAGAAATGGAATTCGAGAAGTATAAACGGATGAACCAAAGTGAATATTTGTGCACTTGAGATCCCGACTTGGTCGCCGGAGTGTCTTTGTAGGTTGGAGGACCAACACATTCAGAGGAGAAAGAGAATGCTACTACCAACCAGGAGCAGACGTGTGTTCCAGAGGTACGTACCAGATCAAGTATTTTTTTTCCCACAAAATCCTTTTCATAGGGTATTCCTCTTCTCATTGTATCTTTTAATATTTTAAGTAATATTTATTATTATATATTATAATATTCAAACTGAGCTCAAGCTAAATCAAGCCTCAATCGAGGCTAGCCAAATCAATGGACCCTAGCTCGAATAAAAGTTGACAGCTTAACTTGATCAAGTCAAGCCAGCTTGGCTTGGATACACCCCTACTTCCTTATGCAATGGCTTTTGTTATTGGTTAGTTGTTAGTTTCCCTCCTTTATTGGTCTTCATGGAGATGGAGAGAATAACTTAGAATTGGAGAAATAAAGATTAGATATCGTATATCTCACACACATATTTGGCCATACATATTATATATCTAACATAAATTGTACTAGCAAACACACATGCAATGCACTAGATGAAAATGAAAACAAAGAACAAAAGAAAAAAATAATACTATGTTTTCTTTATCATATTTGATTAAATATTTTTTTATTAATGATTAAATATAGTATATTAATATTAATAAAAATGTATTAAATAATATTATATAATTTTTTTTAATTGGTAAAGTCTGTTTGGAACTAATATTTTTGAACCTAATCTTTCAATTAAAATATTTTTTTTCTTTTTATTATAATTCATCATATCTTTGCAATTTTATAAGTATTGTGCTTGGACTCATTATTAGTTGGGTCGTTGGATCATAAAAAAAATGTAACCATACATTGAATAAACTTGATTTAACATTTATTTAAATGAATATTTACTTTTAACCATAAGAAATTGGTATTTACATTTAACCAAAAATAATAATTATGTTTACGTTCATTAAAAACAGTTAAGATTGTTGAAATCTTCTAACGTATTAAATTAGTTCTCGTGCATGGCCCATGAATACTAATAGGCAGACTCAGCCCTGCCCAAATCGGGGCCATATGCGCCTCAAGCCTAAAGTATTCGAACTAACCTATTTGGGACAACATGATCTTATTTAGAAAAATTAATATGAAAGATAAAACTAAATAGAATAGTGGAGATTAAAGAATATTTAATTGCTAATATGAAAACATTTTAATTAATAAAGTAATATATTTGTAAAGAATAAAATAAAAATATTTGTAAAGAAGATTTAATCCTATATTATAATACTAAACAATAGAAAATATCAATACTATAAAATAATATCTTAAATCATAATTAAAATTTTAATAAATAATGATATCTAATTATCAAAATCAATCTTGAAGCATCTCTTAGCCGGGTAGATCATGCTAAGAAGTGCAAACCCTAGCACACTTGGTGTGCGGTCTTCTTAGCCCACCATGTTAGCATCACATGAGGTTAAGGAGCACTTTGCTCACTTCTTAGCATTATCTTTGGTGGATATGATCCGCTAACCTAGATTTTTCCCCTGAACCACACGTCATTGTAAATCTATAGCAAGTCTGTCAAGTGCATAATAAGTTGGGGAAGGACCGAAGGATAGTACACGAATTATTTTATCTCTTCGGAGATCCGTTGAATCACAGCTAATTACGATTGAACTCTCCTTTTTAACCCCAAAGGGGTGGACTAGTGGTTCCTAGGCCTTTCCCCAAGTGGGAGGTCCTGGGTTCCATTTCTCACTCCCCATTTGGGGCCAGCCCCGCACAGATTTACCTGGACTTACCTAGTGTGACAGGTTGCGAGCTCACGTCGCACCCTCGGGGATTAGTCCGGACCCAACAACCCAAATTCTGAGAAAAAAAAAAGGTTGGGAAAGGATAATATACAAATTAAACATACAATAAGACTACACAAAATTGGATGGATGACCCATTACTTGGGGACTATGTGTTGGCTAAATTTCATTAGATATTACTGTATGTTATACTCAAAACATGCTGATTACAGAATGCCAATTATAATCACAGAACACAATCTAAGATAGAATAGAAATAAAGAACAGTGCATTTTACTGTTTGAATGGACTGAGGCTTGAATTGAATTCAATGTCCTTAAGACAATATTGTCCCGCACAGGTGGTCACGGCCGACGGCAAGTTGTCTCCCAAGATACAACAGTCACGTCCTGGGTACTACCACTAGAAACCCAAGGACACAGCGAACCTTGGATGTTTAGTACTCTCTTTCTGGGAATGGAAAATGACTTAATGCAGAAGAAGATTCAAACTGGGGAGGAGAAGATCTTGGAAAATTCGTACTTGAAAAATGCAATAGAATTCCTTAATATAAGGTTGAAAGGAGGAGACTGTTCCAGAAGGGTCATAACTGTTGGGGTTTCAGTTTAAATCCAACAGACATGACTGTTGGATAATTAAACTGCTGTGTAAGTTGAATGGGCTTTGGCCCAGCCCAAAAAAAATAAATATAAGGGCTTGGACTAGAGGCCCACAAGAGCCAAGGCAACCAACCAACCAACCAAACCAAGCCAGCCGGCCGGACCGAACTCGGGGCGGGGCGGTGGCGGCGGCGCGCGCGTGTGAGAGGTTGGTTCTACCTTCGAGCATGGGCTTTGGAACTTGATTGCTCAAATATACCTAGATAGAACTTAGGATACTTAGAATAGGTTGAACATCATTCTAAGACCCTAAAAATGATTAAAATAATGATATTAAGAATGTCTAAGGACCAAGACATCATTCCAATCAACTCGGTCTCATTAAGATGAGTTTTCTGCAAAAATTCAGAGAACTCGTCGACGAGTGCAAGTGACTCGTCGACGAGTGGCCTAACAGTAGCTCAAATTTGGGCACTGTCACTCCACTCGTCGACGACCCACTATTTTCCAAAACCACTCATTGACGAGTGCCTGTGGGAATTGAACACAACAACTAGTTTTCAAACAGTTATTTTCGCATTAAATGTTCTCACATCGGCTAGAATGAATACTCAACTATAAATTTGGTTCATTTATGAACCAACAACACCAATTCATTGATTCATTGATTAACAATCCTCATTTGCATTCAATATTTTGTTTTTCATTGAAAACCTAGAATCTCAATTTCTGTCTGTTTGAGCTTTCAATTCCAATCATTTTGAGAGATTGTCAGCATTGATTTTCACTCTTATTTAGCTCATCAAGGAGCCTACAATTTCGGATTAAATATCCAGCAACCTCATTGTAAAAAGCTAAGTCAAGAATCAAAGATTCTTGCAACTGTGAAGAAGAGTTCTTCTGTGAAGCTAAGAGAGGTACTCTCTTGAAAAGGTTAATTCCTGAGCCTGAGAAAAGAATTGTAAAATGTGAAATCCTCACCAGAGAAGAAGGATTATAACGGCTTACTATTCGCCCGTGAAGAAGAGTACGATTAGTGGAATTGTGTGGAAATCCTTGAAGTGGGAAGCTTAAAAGTGGGGATGTACGCAAGTTGCTGAACCCCGAGATCAATCTCGTGTGTGGTATCTCTTATTACTCTCTCTCTCCTTATTTAATTTAATTATTGCTTATAGCATTTCTTTTTATTATTTCAAATTCCGCATAAATCAACTTAGAAAATTTTTAGTTTGCCATTGACCCTAATCACCCCCTATAGGGTCCATTAACTGGGCAACAGATACCCCATCAGTTAGACGTGTTTTGCATCAACAAGGACATGAAATAAGGATAATAATTCATGCATGAGGTTATTAAGATTCAAAACTTTTAAGTGAGCCTTTTTTAGTTTATATCAAGTAATTAAGTTCTTCTGCAAAATTAAGGTTATTACTCTATTAGCATTGAGACCCTTAGTTGGTCAATTAATTCTTAATTAGAAATATCAGATTAAGCTGACCTTAGATAAACTAGACTAAGACTTAGCCATTTTAAGGATGAGAGTGATAAATCTATTATTAAAGTTGAGTTAAAGGTTAAGGCTAAGCTAAGGAATGAGAAATGTCAAAGTTTGAGAATGAAGACAGTGAATGGTTAATCTCTAAGGTTGTTTATGGTAGATCCCTTATATCTTAAGTGATAAGGAATTATTTGTTAAGATAACAAATTCAATGATTATATTCTTAGAAAATCATGAGTGTTTATCTAAGTTTATTGACTCATGTTTGACCTGATTGGCTCATTGGGTCTCATTGGAGTTCATGGAAACATCCTATATAGAGTTGATTCAGTTATAAATATGGATGCAGCTAAGATGAAAAGGTAACGTTAAGTTTTTGTTGTAGTTCAAGTTTGAATCTCTCCCTATTTAGTTTAACCAGTCTATAATTAACTTAAAATACATAAAAGGAAAATGATAAAGTATAAATATTTTTACCCCCAAGTGGGTCAGGATGAGAATGAATTACAATATTGAAGTTCATAAAGCTCATAAGATGATAAATGGTTAACGTTGATATGTTTTTGAGGCATCTAGAGATAATGTTTCATATCATTTCTTGTAAATTGATCCTGGAACACCAATTCACATTTGTAATATCTTGAAGAGATTCATCAGAATTGAAAATATAAAAGATTGAAAGAAATCATTTGTAAAGAAATATAGATTAAATACTAATACTCATACAAGTTTATTAGATTTAAATCTGGAAAGGGAATCATTTCTTTATTAATTTGTAGTTGCCTATATGACTATATTATTATAATTCATGGATTATAAAGTGGAAATGTCTTGACATTAAAATATGATTTTTTTTAAGAATGTATCAAAAGTGATACGATAAAGTAATTTTGAAATCTAAAAAGTTCAATCTGAAGATTTGCTTCACAGCATTAAATAAAGAAAATTTAAAAGCTTCAAAGAAATTTCTCTCTACAAATACTAATACAATGACCTATGCAGATATTTCTAATTGATTTTCTCTCTTTCATAAGGTATAAAGATGTTTCATTAATCTATATATATAGATATCAAAAAGCCTTGAATTTTTTTGAGATCCATAAAGTTAAAGTTAGTAATTTATTCAGTAAAAAGATTTAAGTTGTGAGATATGACATAAAGTAAAGATTAGTTGGGTCATAATTAATGTTATTTACTTAGTATCTTCAAGATTATGGAATAGTTAAAATACTATTCGATACAGTCATTTAAGAACATAATGAATAATTGAAAGGGAAGATCATGTTACTTAAAGTCATGAGCAATTATTCATTTATGTTAAAATTTCTATAGAGGAATGCTTTAAAGACAATATTGTATATTTCAAATTAAGTTCATCGTAAGGCAATATTCAAGACACCATTAAGTCTTGAAAAATGAAGAGAAAATTTCAAGAAATTAAGTTGCTCTTTATCAGACATTCATAGAAATTAAGGAATATATATATATATTATCTAGTCTCTCTCATAGTACTCACATATTTGAGATTAAAATGTAAAATACTAAAAATTGCGATAACAGTGAGAGTATAAAGCCTTTGTCTATTAACTTTAAGGATAGTTATATTAAAGTCTATCAATCGGCTTCAGAAGTGTTGTGTCACACCTAAAGTCCATTATTTTAATATAGTAAATGGTCATCATATGGAGGTTTGAGGTGCTATTATCTACAATTCGATTTTATTTGTATCATCAGAAGTTAAGACACTTTTGAGGAGGTCTTAAAGAGAGGAGATGTTATACCTTTGGGTGATAATGATTCAAAATTAATTAAATAAAAGAAATAAATATTAATTTATTTAATTTTATTATTGTCATTTAAGGATTTAATGGTGGGAAATGTTTCAAAGGTTTATTGTCACAATTATTAATCACTAATGTGACAGTTTTAGAACTCCAAAAACCCAATTAGTTTTCTATATATATTATATATTTTCTCTTCTATTAGAAAGAAAAGATTAGAAAAGGTTTTCTCTACTTTTATGTTTTTCTTAAGTTTGAGAAGTTTTTCTTTTGAGAGATTGTTGGGTAAGAAACAGAGTAAGGTGAGTGACTATAAGTTATGCACACTTATAGTCAGTGATAGATTTGTGTGAACCTGTTGTATCTTGTAGCCATCGTGTCTAGCAACCCAGTGCATCTATAGGGGGCGTGAAATATCTTAAAGAGAGCGACGTGATCTGCGCCTCACTTCACACTAGCTACTAATTTTCTAATTGTTTTTTAAGTGCAAGAATTTTTGGAATAAAGGTTGATGTACTGTTCGAATTCTTCAGAGAATAATTTTTGGATAGCGATTACAGGTAATTTACCCCTATGGGAACAACAATTTTAAGACATTTCAACTGTCTCCCTGTTGTTTTTCGCCAGATATCATCTTTTTCGCATTATGTTGTTTTCTTCACTTGAGTGAAGAAAAGGAAGTTGGTTTCAAAGGAATGCTTATTCGGATTTGACATTGCTTGTATGACGAGAAGCGCTAGATCAATTCTCTTAAGAACACCTTCCATATTCTTAGAGCATTCCTAGCAGCCTCACCAAATTTCACTCATCAAAATAGCCAAAACTCACAAAAAGTCATGTTGGTGCCTCATCAAAATAGCCAAAACTTTCATTATTTTATTATTTGTGTCACTTCCACAATTAAAAAAAAAAGGGAGAGAGAAACCTTTATTTTATTTGTGTGGGCCAACAAAGAAGGAGGGAAAGAGGTTTTGAACTTTGGTGAGTGTACAATGACTCACCAAAGTTGCTAAGTACTGTACACTCACCAAACGATAAACATCAAATTGGTGAGGCTGCTGGGGGCGCTATTTCACACTTTTTAGCTATCTGGCTCACCAAGGCTGCTAGGAATGCTCTTATGTTTTACATTTACATTACTGTTTTGGAGAAAACTTCTCCCACAAGCTATCACCAAAGAGGAAGTCTTACCAAGCAAGACGTTTTATATGAGATGCAGCCACCTCAAGAAACAAAAGTTTTTCTGAATTTTCTCAATAAACATATCTCAGCTGTGATTTCTTTTTGTCGCAATTAGGGAGTGGGACTGGTTGTGATTGGACCAGAAACTCCTCTGGTTGCATGCCTTTCATTTGACCTTATTAAGGCAGAGATCCCTTCTTTTGGCATGGTTTTGGTGGATACAACGGTTTTGGTGGAGAAAGATAAGGACATACGCTTTTCCTTACCTTTATCTTATTTATTCATATTCTGAGGTTAAAGGAGAGTATTGGTTGGGGCTTAATAAATCAAGAGCAATTGAACGGCTATTAATTGTATTAACATTTTGGCTTTATTTTCATTTTGGATGAACAATCAAAAACGTAAGCTTAAGCTTGGGTGAAGGGAAAAGAATAGATGGTGATGTGAAAAGCAAAGGTAATATAAAAAGGAAAGTACAACTTGTGTACCCCTTTTTTCTTCTCTTGGGCTTTACACCATGTGACACCATTTTAACATCATACAAAGCTTTTCAAAATCATGTTAAGCTAAGATGAGCCTAGCCAAGCCAAGCTGCCCGATCCAATAAAGCAAAGTTAGCCGAGCCTATTCAAGTCAGGTTGAGCCAATCAAAGGAAGCTAACTCAAAAATTGTGCGTGCGCGAACTTTATTATCGGATATATGTCCGAACCGCGGTGTGCTCCTGAAGATATGGAGAACACAATAGTGGATGAGTTGCGGTCATAGAATCTGGAGTTGCACACGCATGGGTAACACTCCTAATGATCGGTCAGATGATTAAAACTTTAAGTTTATATTTTCAGTTTAATTACTTGTGAAATTGCATACTATATTTTATGGTCATATATAATTACATGACTTGATAAATTGCAATAATTATAAATAGTTTGACACAAGAAAGAGAATAAATTAACTGAATATATGAAAATTGGAGATGTGAAAACCTAGTTTAAGTTATTTTAAGATATGTGATTGTTTAGCTATGGTAAGACTAAATAATCTTAAAATAACAAAAAAAAATTAGGATATGTAATAAGGAGATATACCTTTATTGTTTTACTATAAATAATAAGGTATATAGAATTTAGATCTTGATTTATAAAGTGAACACTAGAATTAAGAAAAAACAGATTTTTTATTTTTTATTTGAAAAAAAAAAATCCTTTTTCATTTTAATTCTAAAAATGATGAGAGTTAAAATTAAGAAAAGATTTTTTGAAAATCCTTTTCATTTTAATTCTAAAAAATAGTGGAGGTTAAGTTAGATTAAAAATATTCAAGATCTAAATGGAATTAATATTTTTAATACTAGTGTGCTTTTATCTCCAAATGAATGAGATATTGTAAGGCAGAATATGAAATATGCAAAACCAAATTTAAATTATTTCTGAACATAAAGATGTTTAGCAATGGTTAGATTTAATTATCCTAAAATAATTAAATTAGGACCTACACTAGGAGATGTGTTTTTACTGGTTATGTGATTAATAGTAAAGCTTATAGATTGTTATACATTGAAATAATGTTATATTTGAATCAAGAGAAGCTAATCTTTTTCCTTTTAATTCTGAAAATAGTGGGGGTTTAATAAACCAAAATCTTAATGAAACTAATGATCTTAGTTATAAAACTCGTCTTAATTAATTCAAAAGAGACTGAAATTGAACATTGAAACAGTAAAATAACTGAAAAAAATTAAAGATTTTGGGTCTGACTTTTATCTCTATATGGTAGAGAATAGTCCTATTTCTTTAAAAGAGACATTTGAGTCACATGAGTCTTCTTTTGGAGAGAAATTGCAGAAAATTAAATGGTTTTATAATGTCTAATCACACTTGGACATTACTTGTTCCTCCTCCTGAAATTAAAATTATAGATTATAAGTGGATATTTAAAAACAAACTTAACGCTGATGAATTTATAGAAAAATATAAGGCTAAATAAGTAGCCAAGAGATTTAAGTAAAGAGAAGGAATATATTATTTTGATACATATTTACCTATATTAAGAACTACATCCATTCGAGTATTAATTTCTATAACATCCATATATAATTTAATAACTCACCAAATAGATGTTAAAACAACATTCTTAAAAGGTGATTTAGATTAAGAAATTTATATGGATTGATAATAACTCATAGATATAGTACAATTGAAAGTGATATGTATATATTACAAATATAATGGTGATATTAGAGTAATGATTTGTATAATAGTGATTGTGGAGTAATCATTTGTCTATATATAGATGATTTACTGATTTTTGGAATAAATCAAAAAATCACAAATAGGACAAATGAATTCTTGTCATCCCAATTTGACATGAAGGATATTGGAGAGACAAATTTAATTATTGAAATTAAAATAATTAGAATGGATGATTAGATAAGTTTATCTCAATATCATTGCATTAAAATTATTATTAAAATACAGTTATTACGATTGTAGTAATATTTGTAGTCCAAATGATCCTAATGTTTATCTATCATCTAATGAAGGAGATAGTATAAACTAAAATGAAAATGGTAGTGTAATTGGAAGCTTGATATATGCTATATATGAACTGTACTCATATGTAATCAAGAAATTAAGTAGATACACTAGTAATCCTAGTAGGGAGCATTGAGATACAATTAGCAAAGTGATTAAATATTTAAATATCTAAAGAAAATCATAAATTCTGATTTTCATTATACCCTTCTTAAATTGAAAGGTATAGTAATGTTAATTGGAATTCTATTTCTAATGAATATAAAATAACAAGTGGTTATATATTCATTATTGGTAGTTGTGATGTTTCTTAAAATTTTAAGAAACAAGCAATTGAGTCTATTTCTACTATGAAATCGGCACTAATAGCTCTAGCTTAGCAGGAGAAGAAGCTGAGTGGTTTTAGAACTTTTTGTTCGATATTCCTTTTGGAATAAAATTATCTCAACAATTAAAATTATTTGTGATTGCAATGCTGCAATAGGTAGAGCTAATAACACTTGGTATAATGGTAAGTCTCGATTTATATTTGAGAAAAATTTTCAAAATTATATTCGAGAGAATTCCTACGAGATGGAATTATATTTGAGACCTCTTATGAGATGGAGTTATATCTAAAAATGAAATCAAATGGCCAGAAAATTTAGCAAATCCCTTTACTGAAGGCCTAGTAAAGGAAGAGTACATCGAGAGGAATGAGACTTAAGTTAATTGAAAATAAATCAACTGTAATGGATACCCAACCTAAAGACTGGAGATCCTAAGAACAGGTTTAAATGGGAAGAACATGTTACTGAGTGGTTTGAGGTGAAGCACTATAATAGGAGAATAATATTAATAATATTATTACTCTCGAAATCCCTTCCTATGGTGTGAATAGTGCATGAAGTATGTGACGATTAAAGGTTGAGGGTTTCCTCTTAATGAGATCTATAGCTCTATTGAGTGGAATGTGGAGTCACATAGGCATCTTTAATAGAGTCACCTATATAAGTGTGGAAGTGGGGCCGCTTCCTATGAGAAATTGACTATTTCTCTAGATTACTAATTAAACTGGGATAAAAGCACATGGCCAAAAAGTGCTAGTTTAGACACCCGTAAACTCTATAAGAGTTAATGTGTTTAAGGTGTAAAGACTCATCACTAAAAGAGCTCAATTTTGAATACCAAGATCTATGATCTATGGTAACTGAGTATCTGGTGAGAATTTTACTTTAAACTATGCAAATGTTCAAATATTTGTGACACCTTTTGTTTATGCATTAAATCTAATTTTACCTAGCAACTTTATTTTTTCTTCACGGTTTTATTATTTTTGAATCAAGTGGGGGATTATTATAACTTTGGGTGATAATGATTCAAAATTAATAAAATAAAATAAAATAAATATTAATTTTATTATTGTCATTTAAGGCTTTAATGGTGGGAAACGTTTCAAAGGTTTATTGTCACAATTTTTAGTCACTAATGTGACAAATTTTAGAATTCCAAAAATCCAATTAGTTTTCTATATATACTATGTATTTTTCCTTTCATTAGAAAGAGAAGATTAGAAAATGTTTTCTCTACTTTTATGTTTTTCTTAAGTTTGAGAAGTTTTTCTTTTGAGAGATTGCTGGGTAAGAAACAAAGTAAGGTGTGCAACTATAAGTTATGCACGCTTATAGTCAGAGATAGATTTGTATGAAGCTGTTGTATCCTGGAGGCATCGTGTCTAACAACTCAGTGCATCTGTGGGGAGCGCGAAATGTCTTAAAGAGAGTGACATGATCCGCGCCTCACTTTACACTAGCTACCAATTCTCTAATTATTTTTCAAGTACATGAATTTTTGGAATAAAGGTTGATGTACTGTTCAAATTCTTCAAAGACAGTAATTTTTGGATAGCGATTACAGGTAATTTACCCTTATTGGAACAACAGGAGATACAAATCTAATGATCTTGTAGATTATCTCAAAAAATTAGTACTTGATTTTGAGAATAAGAATGATATATTACTTTTCATCAGGATATGAGAAGTATTATGTTTGGTTATATCATGAAACAATATTAGTTATTAAGTTAATATCCATGAAGAAAAGTAATATTTAAAACCTAATAAGTTATATTTGATTAGATATAAGAAGAGTGTTCCTACACAAGGATCTTTGTAAGGAATTGTATACAAAATGATAAAAGATTCTTGGAAAGAAGATAATGAGTATTAAGTTTGTAAGCTCAGAAAGTCTACATAAGGTTTTGAGCAGATAATCAGGTAAATACTTCTTTTAATTTAAGGTTAATATAGTAGTTGAGTACATTAACATTAAGGTCAGTGGGAGAAAGTATATTTTAATGACGTATTATAGAATTGTGACATGAAGAATTTAGTGAGGTGACATTTGTGTTCACTATTATAATTCTCTATTTGTAGGTTGTAAGCACCCAATTTTTACACCCTATGTAACCAGGGTTAATTTACATTTAACCATGGTCATCCCCAGGGGAGCTTCCAGTAGAACCCTTAAACCCTAAGCTAAACCCTAGGTAAGCCCATCACCCTAAAACCCTAGAGACCTACACCATTTGGGCTCAAGGCCCATTACCAAAAACCTCAAACCATAGACCTAAACCCTAAGCTAACCCTAGGACTAACCCTAGGTGTGCCCTACACCAAGCCCTAGACCTAGCCCTACCTCAAGCCCTAGCTAAACCTAGGCCAAAGCCCTCACGGGCTCAAGGTCCATTTAACAAGTCCAAAAGCCAAAAACCCAAAGCTTAGGCCTTTGGTGGGCCCAAACTTGGGCCCACAACACTCTAGGGTCCACTAGGGTGGGGCCCACAACCCCTCAGTTCAGAAAGCAGGCAAGAAAACCCCAGAAAGAGGTGTACAACACCATTTTTGGCCCAAGTCCACAAGGGTGTGGCCCAAAGAGGCAAAAACCAATCTTGGCGGTAATTGGATTACCGACACACCAGCTATAGCCTATCTTGGTAATGGCGGTAATCCAATTACCGCCATTACCTGTAACCTGCAGTTTGTGTATCAACACCCACCTGGGCGCATTGGGGCTGCTCCCATTGGTCCCCCACGACTCTTTTAATACCTATACTGCCCCTAAGGCCTTCCCCTTACTCTATAAAACCTCGGCTACCCTCATGGGTTATGGACTCCCATCTTTCACGTCCAACCTCTGCCCAAGTGCAAGCAGTCACCCCTACTTCATCTCAGTCCACCACCACCACTATGAGTGATCCCTAGACCTCCTAAGGACCCCTACCAGACCCTTCCAAACCTTACATCACTGTTGCACAGCCCAGTCGCCACTCCACAACTTGTGCACTACCGTAGCAGCTCAAACTGTAAGGGACCCCTAGTCCTACTCTAAGGGTCCCATTTTTGCTTTTGGTTCTTGCACAGTAGCTCCACGGCCAAGGATAGGACTCCCCTACCTTCCTCATAGGTATGGGGAGTTCCTTGAGGTTCATTATCATGGGTTCAACACCCTCTTAGGTGTATGGATACTCCCTTTAGGGTCTGGGGGTCCCTCAACTCATGAGGGAACCCTTAGACCCCTGTTAGTGCAGCCCCTGTAGGGAAAAACTGAATTTTTTGGACAAAACTCTAAATGTCGGTAGATTATCTACCGACATTTCTTAACTTCTTTGTAACTCAACCTGTTAACCCTAGTTAAGCCAGGCCCTGGTCAGTTCCAGGACCATGGTTAGATTCCCCTGTCCCTTGGTTGTACCCCTGAAAAATTTTAGGTCCTAACTCATAGCCTAACCCTGGTTAGTTGGCTTTTAAACCCTGATTAGCATATTGTCGGTAATCTTATTGCCGATAGTTTTGGTATTTTTAAACAGCAACTTCAGGCACCTGTGGAGCCCACACTACTCATGCCTTAGGACCCACTCCAGGTCCACTGGACTCCCCTGGACCTCACCTACCTCCATGCAAAGTTTCAGACCCTAACTTAGAGCTTAGCCTTGGTTACATGACCTTCAAACCCTGGTTAGCATATTGGCTGTAAACTCACTACCAATACTTAATCTTTTTTTACTGACTTTGGGACCCTGTGGGGCCCACACCTGACCTGCTCTGGCTCCCCTACCTGCCCCATTGGACTCCCTGGACTCCAGACTTTTTGTATATGCCTTCACCTTCCCCAGGGGTGATCCCTAACTATAGTTAAATCCTCACAAACTCTGATTAAAAATTTACTGTAATTGAGGTAATCCGATTACCTCCACTCTTTAAATTTTTGATTTTGGGTTTTGTACGAGGCCCAGACCTGGTAGGAGGCCATTCTAAACCCTGCAATACCTTTTGGGCCAGTTTTGACTGACCTTGACCTTTAACCATGGTTAAAATGACCCTTGGTTAACTTTTAACTATGGTTAACACCCCTTAACCCCACAAAAATTTGGAAAAATAAAAAAAAATCAAAAAAATATAAAAAATCAATATCTTGAACTTTTTAACCATGGTTAGCACCCCTAACCATTACTAACCATCTTTTAACCCCGGTTAGGTTAACACACCCCTTAGCCACCCTAACCCTGGGTTAACACACCCCTTAGCCTCTGGGCTTCATCCCTAATCTGCCGGAATACCTCTCGGCCTACCGGGCCCATACCTTGCACATTGACCAACCTTGGTCAAACAAAACCCTAATCACCTGATTAAGCCCATTAGCCACCCTTGGTGCACACATACACACACCCTCTAGCCTTAGCACGGGCTCATTTGCTAGAACTACGTTTGGTCTAATCTCACCCCAATGTGAGTATGTAGGTAACTCAACCCAGGTTTGACCCTAGTTAACTTTTCTTTCTTAGATTAGTATTAACTTAAACACTTTGGCATTTGATCAACTTTGAACTTTAATTTGGCTTAAACATAGCAAGTAGAGAACCACTACAAGTGGAAGTGTTTGGATGCCTAACCCCTTTCCCGAACTTAACCGAACCTCTTACCTTGATCTCTAATCGGAGACCAAAGACCTTATCCAACATCCCAGGGGACTTATCCATTCTGAATAAATAGGTGGCGAATCTTAGCAAACCCCGTGAGTGAAGAATTTTTGCGCTCACATAGGTCTCATGACCTCTTAGAATTGTCACAAAAGGTTTTCATTAAGAAAGTTCTAAGGTTAATTGGTATCTCATATTAAGCTCCTAAAGAGAAATTTTGTATTTTGAATTACAAGTAGAATAGTTAGAGTGCCCTGATGAACTTAAGCTGAAATTAGTGTTATAAAGTTTCATTGTTGCACTTCAGAGTCTTATGTATAAATAAGTCTTCACTCGTTCAGATATATCTTATACAGTTAACTAAAGTTCCTATTTTAATTTTGATAAAATTGAGTGTTAGACCATTAAGAAAAGTATAGAATATTTGCAGAAGATTAAGGATTATTAGCTCACATATATAAAAGTATTGATACCCATCAAGTTATCAGGTATTCAGATTCAGAATGTGTTGGATGTCCAAATATCAAGTAGTTGACATTGGGTTATATTCCTATTGGTTGTGATGCTATCTAGTAAAAATATAATATTTTTCATTATGGAATCGTCGACTAGGTAGGAAAGATACATGACTTATTAAGGTTTTTTGAACAAGTTATGTGATTGTGGAATTTTATCTTAGGGCTCTAGTCTTCAGTTTTATTCCTGGGCCGTTGGAGATAATTTTGTGATAACTCCGCATCAATTTACTTCTCTAAAAAAATAAGACTTAAAGTTAGTCCAAACACATGGACGTAAAGTGCCTTGTTGTGAGAGAGAATGTTAGAGAACATGAAGTGTCTAAACCATTAACCATAAAATTGAATCATAAGGTATTTATGGAACTTGTCTTACAAATGAGACTAAAAGACAGCTTGGATTCATTTGGTTAATAGGAGTATGTTACTAGAACTTCAGTTACAGACAAAAGGTTCTCTACTACATTTATTGAGATTTGCCTATTAATTTGTTCTAATCAGAACGATATAGCGATACATCACTCTGCATTTCTATTTTGTGTTAAATGATGTTTTAAATTTGCAGATTAAATGACCAAGGCAAATTTTGAGGATCGAATTTTTGGATGTGTAAGGTCAGCACATCATAAGGTTATAATGCTTGAAACCATGGAGAATTAGGGCACTAGTATGGTGACCATGGAATGATGTTATGCCATAGTGTAGGTATGATGGTCTCCATGATCCGGTATTAGTGGTTTCATTTGTCTAGGTTTTGTTCACCACATTTAAGTATATTGGCTTGACTATCTGGAGTATGTTTTCAGTGTGGCCACACGTTTGTCGTTTTCAAATTAAGTTATTTATCCGAGAGAGTCATTTTAAAAGGATTTCTGCATAAGTAAAATATTTTCTCTTTTAATGATCATTGCAGACCAAGTGGGAGAATGTAAGATTTTCCATAAGGTTTATGGTCTTAGTAATGTTCATTGTCCAAACCCGGATAAAGTCTACTCCAGTTAAGGTTTTAGTTGTAGCCAAACAGTGGTGGTTTATGCATTAATTAAGTATCTCAGGTTATAAGGATGGTCTATAGTTTCCTTGATGGGTTAGGACTCTAATGACCTAAACCTTAAGTATTTATAATACTTACGGGCTATCGGTCCCAGATCCAACTCCTAAAAAAGCCTGCGATAAGCATCTTCCCCATCAAGGGTTAAGGAGTACTCATGCAATCTAAAGATCATGCGCTCTGTCGCCATCGACAACTAAAGGTTCTCTTCATCATCTTCAATGGCCCGCATAGGTATGTGATTCTTGAATCCTTGATTGGCAAGATCCAATATAAAATATATAACACCATGATGATGTGAGATGGATGGTGATAGAATGGTCCGGATCATGAGTTCCTAAACGGACTACCCTCCACCACCAGGGAGATATAAAGTAATAGGAAAGTGAAGGTGGTGGTGATGGTCATGTAGATGACGAATCCATCCACCATATAAACTAGCTCTCATTAACTCATCTGCTTCAACTATCCTTCTAACAATTGCTACTGAAAGTGAAGCTGTCAATTCTGTTGTTGTCTCTGTAAGTACACCCTACCAAATAGACATGAATTGATCTCAAATTAAGATTTCCATTTTCAATGTCAAGAACAGAATCCAAACAATCAAATAAAGAAGAAAATAATTCTAAAAAGATAAATGAAGCCTCTTCTCATTTTCTTTTTCCCCTTTCTTCTTTGTTTGTAATTGAAATTTATAGGATGTGTTGAGAAGAAGAGTATTTTCTTTTCTATTTCCTAACCCTTTGTTTTCTCTGAGCCATGGAATAAGACAAGGGTGAGGAAGTAAATTTTCTCCTGTCTTTGTCGTCCCTTCGTGAGGGGAGGAGAAAGTAAGAGGAGGCTTTTGCATTACTTGAGAGACTAAGAGACTTTAATTAACAATCAAATGAGAATATGTTTGTTAGCAATTACATGAGAATTAACTGGTGGGCAGAGGAAGAGAGGAAAAGGGTTGGGGAGTAATGAAGAAGTGGGTGCGTGGAGTTACAACCTAAAATTTTAATAAGTGGCATGTAAGGAGAAAGAAAAGAGTGACACGTGACAACAATCTGAAGCTCTAACGGAGGCTTTTAGAAGAGCCACATGGAGACCAATTGGGTTATAGTAGTAAATATAGATAGATACCTTAGAGTGCCTTGTGGCCAATATTGAATATGCGGGCAAATACATCATTCTCAAGATAAATGACATGCTTCAACCATTTCAACATTTATCACGTTTGGAGAGGCTAGAATTGAGCAAATTTTTTTTTCATAGCTCTAACAGGAATGTAATAAAGTTCCAGAGTAATTCTTCTAAACAATGTTGTCAGAACCGGATCGGCTGGGCGAACCGGTGGAACCGGGAACCGGACCCTTAACCGGTTACTAAACCCTCAGAACCACTAGGAATTTAGAACTGGCCATTTTTAGCAAACCGTGAGAACCGGCCCGATTGAACCGGTAACCGGTTGACATAACCAGCTGGTTCTATCGAATGGCGCAGTTTCCGACACCCATTAATTTTTCTAGCCATTTTGGCCGGCCAAATGTAGAGCCCCGGACTTTTTCATGTTTTATGCATGGCACTTTCGTAACCAATTTGCCTTTAAAGTAGTACAATTAATAAATAAAGAAGAAATTGAAAATTCCAAAATGTTGGAAATGTTCCTTTTCGAAGTACGAACTCAACGCAAGTTGAATCGTCGAAATCCGACGAGCGAGTCAAAAGATATGACCAAAACAGTTTGGACCTGCAGAGCACCGATCGCTCGGTCCATGGAGCGATCGATCGGTCCAAAACCGATCAATCAGAGGCTATCGACTGGTCGAAAAATTTTTATGGGGAAATTTTCCAGAGAGTTGATTTTTGGTCGAGAGCTCAGTCAATTCACCGATCGCTTGGTAGGCAACCGATCGATCGGTCATAACCACTGATCGCTCGGTCTTCGTGTTTTGCATAAATTTTCATTAAGGGTATTTTCATCTTTTGGGCGTTTCACTCATGCCTTAAAGGCCTTGCCTGAGCATTTGAGGGTTCATTCATAACACTTAGAGTATTTTGAGAGTTAGGGAAAGAGGAGAGGGTTTTTCCTAACCTAGGGTTTGCTTTTGGGGAGAAATCAAAGGGGTTTCAAGGCCCACAATCACCTCAAGCTTGGATTGCTTCAAGATTCCGGTTCAAGCACACGAGGAGCAGTTTCTCCAAGCTAGGGCAGCTACTCACGAACGTTTTGGGAAGGGGATTCTTTCCCTCATTGATCAAAGTCGGTACTTCTTGCTACCCTCCTAGTCATAGTTTCTCTTTTCTTCCCTTATTCTTGTATTCCTTGTTTTCTTTATCATAAATGTATTATGAGTGAAATGGTGAATGGTGTGAATGGAGAGGGGTGTTGGCGATTGGATGCCGGTTGTGAAATGATGTGATGAATGAAATGGGGAGGGCATTGTATCCATAATGAACAAACATGTATGATGTACACATAACCCACCTAGAAAAGCATGATTAGGTTGAAATAAATAATGGACACACCCTATGTTTGATGAAATGCCAAGGTGAACAAAACGAATGATAAATTAAGAAAATGCATGCTTAATTACTTATGAACTTGTTAGGGCTTATGATAGTGTGAGTTCTTGATTTCTTTAAAATGTCATAAATGCTTATTGTTAATTTGCAACATGCTATATTTGTGAAATCCCCAAATGTCATCTTTAATTTCAATGCAAGTATGCACACGAATCCACGAGCACGGCATGCATGATATGAATTTACGAGGCTTTCAAGAACGAGGTTGAGAGGTGGGACATATCTTACGATATGTTTTACCTCGCTTTTCACAAGAAAACAAGAACAAACATTCCACGAGGGATCTCCCCTCACTCACAAGTGCATAGCATAAGAAGGGTCTCCCTTCCCTCGCAAGTACATACATATCATGAAGAAGGGTCTCCCTTCCCTCTCAAGTGCATTGCATAAAGAAGGGTCCTCCCTCCCTCTCAAGGCATCTCACAAGCGCATCTCACAAGTACATCTACAAGTGTATCTCACATGCTTACATGATCACAAGCAAGCACGCATGACATGCATGACATGACACGATCTACAAGAATCAAGCAAGATAGACAACACGAGTTTTCAAGCATGAAAATGGTACTTAAGTCAAGTCAAGTGCACGGTGTTTCAGGTTTTATCGGCTTTTTATGAACTGCACATGATTATAAATTGTTTTTACTTTCCGTGTATGATGAATTGTTCCCGTTTAAGATATATGAATTGCTCCGGATTTTGTATTGCCAGTTTTATGCTAGGACTATTGGTTAGTAGTTTGGTCCCGCTAGTATTCCATGCCACGGACGTCTTAGTTCGCAGGTGATTAGCGGAGCAGGCTGCTCACTTTTTTGATGTCTGTGCTCCTAGGCCATGGTGAGAGAGTCGTCAGGAACTTTGGAGGGCACCTCCGTAGAGGCTACTATTGGTATATTTAAATTCGGATGATGAGCCTATGGTAATGAAGATATAAATTCATGTATTTTGACGGGTCTTTTGCACTTTGCTGGGGGAAGTTCTTTTTTGTAACTTGGTTTACGGATCTATATACATAATGTTGGTAACTTTCCGCCGACCTGGTAGAGTAATGTTTCCGAAAAAAACGGGTTTTTATCCTCTTTGTATATGCTCTGTGGTTTTGCAGGGTTGGTTTGTCAAGTAGTCAGATTAGTTTGTCCAAGATTCACTCTACCTCCTTAGGTGGGTCTCGGTCGCGACCCAATGTCCGGAAACTTTAAAAAAAAACGCTAGAAAATTTAGTTTTGTTTGCCTTAGTATAAGGAAAAATAATTAGATTGGGGGTTTTTTAAAAAGAGACCATCGAGAAGAGATTTGGAGGTTTTCAAAGGAAGGGTTCTGAGAATAAACTCTAGATAAATTTGGGGGTTTTCACGATCGGATCTCTACATCCAAATAGGCGAACTCGCGATCTCTACATCTTCATGCTCGGGTGGTATCTCTACTCTGTCACAACAACAAGAAAGTAATTAGGGGTTTATAAAGAAGAGGAAGGGACAAAGGGTTGCTTCAAGAGGATAATCTACTCAGGTAATGTTTCATTCTAATTTTCTCCTCTCTTTTTTTTCACCTTAATAAATAACAGATGCTCATTTGATTGTAGATGTTTTGACCATTTTGTTTGCTATTTTAATTGATTAATGTTTTCTTTTAGGCTGTTTAAATTTTAATAGGTAAGATTTGGGGTTTATAAGAAGAGGATGAGCAAAAGATTTTTTCAAGAGGCAATCTACTCAGGAATGTGTTCATGCTAATTTTCTCTCTTTTTTTCACCTAAATAATAAAATATGGCTCATTTGCGATTGGAGATGGTGTTGATATTTTGTTTATATTTTTTTTTGTTATTGATTAATGGTTTCTTAATATATGCTTTTCAATTTATAGTAATTTGAAGATTTATAAAGAAGAGAATGAATAAAGGGGGTGTGCTTCAAGAGGCTAATCTACGCGGAATGGTTATCATGCTAATTTGTTCACGGTAAATAAATACAAGATGGATCATTTCAGATTGTAATGATGAATTGATTGTATGCTTTTAAATTTTGTTACTTATTTTGTTCAATAAGCTAATCTGCAATCTAACATTTGTTTAATCCAATTTTTTTTCACTCTT
>JABCRI010001399.1:0-55897 GCA_015143295.1 Tetracentron sinense
CAACCGTTGTTTGTGTTGAGAGAGATGAAGAGAAGAGACACAAACAAATTTCGGACGGTTCTTAGCATAATCATGTTTTCCTGGCACCAAGTTACCGGATTGTAGCTAAAATATGAACTATTGCTCTATAGGAATGGTGAGTGGTTTGGTTCAACGAGTAAGCTTAAGATCCAGGAAGGGGATTGTAGGTAGATCATGCAAGGAAGCTTACTGTTTACTTATAAGTAGTCTAGCTACGTTCCGTAATCTCCTAGAAGTCCTAGCTTATATATGAGATTATCTCTGAAAGGAGCTCCGTTATAGGTACGCTAAGGTCTAGTTGGGTTTAGATTCAATCACAAACGATTGAACCAAGAAAGTTCACTTGATCTAACAGTCAACACGGGTTCCTTTTAACCCAATAACCGTGGTTAAGATCAGTAAACTTAGAGTTAATAATCTAACTGTGTTTAAAAAAAAAAAAAAATCAAAAAAATCCAACCCTCCCATAAAACTTCCTAACCAAGTTTAAAGGGCTTGTGAGTGGCAATTGCATTATATGAGTTCATGCACATAGGATCAATGACCTAAGTAACCAGAGCTGGAGGCGGGAGCGAGAGCGTCAAATTCAATTTAGTTGAAAGAGCTCGAGAAACACCCGAAGCGCCCTGTATATATAATGGTAATATTTTTTCTTTTAAAATAACAAGATATTTAAAATTGTAAGATTAGTGAATCTTAATAATAATTAATAAGAATTAAAAAAAAAAAGCATGTTGACTCTAGGTACAATTGAACTCGTTGAGTGAATAAGAGAGTTCAATTGCAATGGTGTGACCCGTGAATCCTTTTTAAATAAAACTGGCACATTTGCGTGAAAAAGCAAAAAAGGTAAGAGAATTATTACACTCGTAAAATAGATGAAAAGGACAGTGAAATATGACTTGTCGAAAAGCAAATGCACAAACCCCAAAAACTGAGTGTACTGGGAAAGATTATAAAAATGTACACCAGTGAGAAAGCTTAAGAGTCTTGTAAAATGCTTGGGGAAAAAAAAAAAAAAAAACAGTTGTAAAGCAAATAAACAACTGAATCGGCGCTTACACATTTGAAACGGCGCTCTCCATTTTTCAAACCGCGCTCGATGTGATTTCTCTCTCAAATTGACACAGAGAGCGAGGTTGAGGAGCGGGCGGTAGGGGGATAGCACGGTTGGGTACTAGATCATGAAGCTAATGTCGGGTTAACATGCCCTAAAGTTGGGAATTGGATTAACCTCTGGTGCTTGCCAGGCCCAGCCTTGGGCGGCGATTATCACCTATCATGTAATGATAAAAAAGGAAGAAAAAGGAAAAGAAGAGATCAATAGGGGAGTCAAAAAACACGGAGGAAAAATGAAAGGACTTTCCCGTTATAGCGTCAAATGTGTATGATGAATGGATGCCTGAGATTGGGGACCTCAGGAGTGGGCACCAAAGGAATCCAATGCCCTCAATCTGGTAGGTGTGCATCCTAGGGAGATGGATTAAAGTCAATTCAATGGAATTCAAGAGAATTCATTTGAATCGTGACACATGGGATTGGATGAGGGAAAAAGGATTGGAAATTTTTAAATTTTGAATTTTTTTCTCATTCAATTCAACATGTGCCACTTTGCAATAAATTCTCCTGAATTCAATGGCAATGGCAGTGATCCTATTTCCTCCTAGGGGGAAAAGATCTCCCTGGGTGAGGGGTTAACGTAAGCCCAGGGAGTTGGGATCAAAGTCAATTGCAGAGTTCAATTCGGGGCCCAAATCACAACGCACACGGTCCCTTTAAACTCTGGTTCGGACGCTATAATCCTTAGTGTTAATATTTCTGAATTTTTTTTTTTAAAGGGAAAACTACTAACCCTAAAATTAAAGCTTTGAATCATAATTAATAAGCACAGATGAATATGGAAAAAAATCCTACCAATCTTGCTGAGTCAATGACACTCACAAATTCTTTTAATGTCCTTTAACCCATAGAGTTAATATTTTTAATTCATAGGAAAATATTTCTTTTGAACTTTTATTAAAAAAACTAAAATTAAAAACATTATTTCGAGAATGAAAGAATTCTAACCACCACTCAGCAATATAAATCGACCTATGGTTGTCCGATCTCTTCTTGCAAAGCATAATAAGACATTAGTTTGTCAAAAGAGGGTTTAATTGAGTCTTCATATGAGCGGAGGCTATGCTGGTCACTAGGTTGGAGCGGAGTCCCTTTTCTACAAAAGCCCTATGACAGCTTATGTAATTATGAGAATACAAACAATCTTGTCTTTTTTATAATTACAAAACCGCACCCACATTGCATGCATAGGAGGAGTTCGCTTGAGCCGGGAAGCAGCGCTCCAGCTCATATTTACACACTTTAAAGTGCCAAGTCTTGACAACATGAGTAGAGCAAAAGGGTCTTTTTTTTTGTTTTGGATAAAGTTGTGAGACCCATTAGGCCGAGCCGAGGACTAGGTGTCGTTTAGATCTTGTCTATTTTGGACAGATCTAGCCAATACAAAATAGATATGTGACAAAAAATCTGTGAGAAATAGTAGCCGCAATAGTTAAAAACCGTTTTTGAAAACATATAATAATAGACAATTTTTTTTTGTTTGTAAAATTGGTGTTGGCAACATATGTATTAGTGCATTTTATACAGAGACACTGATGGCATTTAAAAATTAAATTTCTAGTGACGGAACCAAGTGACATTCTTGCGACAATCATGTAATTTGAGATCTTTTTATATTGCATAGACGCGTGCGAAAGTTTCGCTCCACTGGCGATGAGCAACTATACTCCTCACTCTCACAAAGCCAATCTCAATTGCCATGAACACCATGTTTTAGTTCATTTTTTAAAACTCTTGTGGTTAAAAAAAGTATAATTTTTAAAAAAAGAAAATAAGGATAGAGGCAACCCTGGCGGTGAGTGAACCTTAACCACTTAATAAAGGGGGCGTGGGTGGGACAGGAGACGCACCTCCTCGCGTCACCGACCGAGGAGGTGATTATTTTCCGTTGATATAGCCCTTTTGTTGGTTGTCATCCGAAATTGTTGATTTTAATAGTACCCATAAGTCAACAGTATCCCGTGTTAACATTATTAACATGGTTATAATTCATTAACTTTTGGATCGGTTAACAATATACCTTTAATTTTAAAAGAAAAAATATTTTTAATACTAGTAAGATTTTGATTTTAACCATTAGAGTAAATTTTTTTTAAAAAAATTAAGTTTATCTTATTGAACCCAAGGATTAGTGAATCTTCACCGTGGTTCATTGATGGGGTAAAAAGAGGACACGTGTTGACCTATGGGTGTGATTGAACTCTCTCAAAGTTCAATCGCAATTGACTGTGATACTATCTCCCCAAACCATCATTTTCGTCTCTATTCAACGAAAACCACTCAAAAGCAACAAAGAATACCCAAATACCCAAACACACAAAAACTCCTCCGACCCGTCTCATCTGAAATTCTCTCCCCAAAACCCTCCTTTGGATCAAACTCGTTGGTGCATTCAAGGTCAAGAAAGACCTTTGTCCTTTCACCTCAGAAGCACTCTGAACCTCACACGTTGCAAATGATGCATTTCATCAAGTTTGCCATCTCCAGTACCCGGAAACCAAAACGAAGCAAAACCTTCCTCCTCAATAGCAAACGGAGCGGCTCTTCAAATGCTACTTATTCTCATCCTTGATCAAAAATTGCTGCAAGAAATTTTGATTATATAATAAGCCGCTCTGATGGATGCAGACATCATAGTTGAAAAAAATCATATATGTGGCAAAAACAGAGACTTAGAGGAGAGAGATGGGCTCAACAGAGGAGAGAGGTGAGGCATAGAGGAGAAAGTGAGGGGGGTTTTTGATGTTTTCATGGGGGCAAATCCGACCAAAAAATCAACTCGAAGTTTACCGTCACCACATCTACCCGCATTAGACACGAATGTCTATTTGAAAAATCACCAAAATCGTTACTTTTTGAAAAAAAAGGTTTATATCTTTCTCTCTTTGTTGGAATAGACATTAGACTCAGTTACCCAAACAGTCTACAATTTATAAAAAAACATCTACCCACGGAATACAAGTAAACAAAAAGATCGCTACATTTAGATATGCCAAACTTGGTCTAAGAACATGGGATTTCAGGTGGAGCCTACCATGTGAAATGAGCCCCTACTTGAAATCCAATCTCTTAGAGCAAGTCTCGGCCCTAATGGGGTCCAGTGCAAGTCCCTTTTTTTTGGTTCATTGAGGCCACATGGACCTATGAGATACACAATGAGGAGTAGCCCGCCCCTCTCCCCCACCAATCTTGATGTAGGGAGATTCGATCTCATGTCTCTGCTACGACGCCAAGAGACTTTACCAACTAAGATAGCTCTGGCACACAGCAAAAGGGTATATTCTAATTCAGCGACATAATGTATATAGGATTTTCGAACTAGACCCCATCCAAGAGAGAGAGCCCATTGATTGAATGGCCCAGACCAATACAACACACTGACGCAAAAACTACATACAAAGTCATCCCAGATCCTTATCTCAAAGTTTATGGCGAGCTATAAAATCTGATTTATGTTATACATGTTTCATGATCCCCACGTTCCTACTGCCTTAAAATCTAATTTCAAACTCTCTCTTACGTTAATGGCACAACAGAAAGAAATAAGGACTCAATCATATCCCATTGAGTAGAATTCAATTATAGCTGATAAAACACATTAAAATAGAACATATTATTTACGTTGTCAATGTTAGGAGAAACCACGCAACAACCCACCAATACGATACAAGAAAGAATTAAGAAGCAACGAAGAAGAATAATTACAACAGATTTAAGAGGGGGGGGGGCCCCCATTTTTTTCAGTTTTGAGGCAATAGCTAGGGTCTTTGTAGAGTGGTGAGTTACTCCAACTCAAAAGGGAAAACTGTGGACTTCATCAAAAACAGGAGGAATGGCAGGGAAGTTTTCATGTCTTCACTTGAGATTACCTCGCTCATGAGGGAATTGAAAGTGTTCCGTTTGTCATGTCTTTAGAGAGGCTAATAGGCATGCGGGACTACCTATCTACATTTTGCAAATTGTATAGAGGAGGTTAGTCCTGCCTCCAATGGGGTTCCCTAGTGCACTTTGCCATTTTATTGAGGCAGACATTAGGGGTTGTACTATGCTCCCATGTAAATCTTTTGTTTTTTTTCACATAATCTTTCCTTTTTTCTGAAAAAAATAATAATAATTTAATATGTAGCAAAGTTAGAGAAATGTGATCCACAGTTTCAGCCTTCCAAGCTCTCACGATGGTAGCAACAAAATGTTGCTATTTTCCCAATTTACCTTGGATCCGATATAAGCCATCAATTCTCCTTTGAAAATGTTGTTTTCTTAATTAAGGGGGAAGCAACACCATTGGGGCTAGCTTCCTCTATGAACTGGTCCACCTTTTGATGGAAGAAGGATGTCATACAGTCCCTCTATCTCAACAAGAAGTGGGGCAACCAACGAATTCTTTTCTCCTTGAAGAAGCCTTGGAAACAACTAATTTGGGCATTACCAACATCAAGGCCTTCTCACCGTGAAAACAGCATATCACCTTCCAACTCCTCTTCAGCCATCGAGGAGAATTAGAATTCCAAAACTCAGTTTGGAATTCTATTCGGAAGAGTAAAAATCAACCAAGTGTTAAGAATTTCATCTGAAAATCCCTAGGGGCTTTAGCAGTCAAGTTGCAAAGAATTTTCACCAAATGTCATGCTAATGTGTGAAAATGCTTTAGAAACTTCATCACACCGATGTTAACATACCCTTTGCCCCAAGTATCTGTTCTTGTCTCCAGCTCGGCGCACAAGCAGCAGAATCCCTCTTCCAGAGAAATTTTCAATATAGTTGAGAACCTGGTTGGATAGATGAGGCATAAAGAAGAAAATTTGCGGTTTTACAGTCATGGCCACATTTTAGGAACGTTTGGAAAGCCCATAATGCAAAGGAGGGTTTTCTGCTCAAATTCGTTTGCCCCTATATCCTTGCTCTGAATGAGGCAGTTGCCAATCCCAGGGTGGGACAAACTCTCGTGGGGTTAGAGCAGCCACTTGTCCAGGAATGTGGTGGTTGAGGAATCACGCTATAAATGACGAAGGCTCGTTCATTTTACTCAAATTGCCAAACCTTGCTAAGGAACCTGCTGCATTTAGATGGAGGCTCTAGCTTGAGGGAAGCTCTAAAGCTTCGTCTAGTCCTTGGATCATGGATGGAGGCGCACAAAGGGAGTACTTGAAAACTCAAAAAATCAAAGGCAGCCTATCCCCAAATGAAGCTGAAGATCCCATTCAGGATATTAGAATTCTCCTAGCTTAAGCTCGCGCTATCCCAAACTATGATTACTGGCTGACTTTTTTTGCTATGGTCTATCTCATCTGAGGGGCACTCATTGTACCATTTTTTTCCTTTCACAATGCAAGTGATTCCTCTTACCAACAACAAACAAACAAACAAAAAAATTCTCCAACTGAAAGAAGAGGAAAATTACCAATGATTTATATTACAATCTAATCCCTTTACAATTTTTGAATTATTAGCCTATAATGTGAAATGGTCAAATTCAGCTCCCAACTATACGTCTCTAACGACCGTTAACTCAACTGGGCATATGAGACATACTTCTTTTATCACTTTAGCCCTTTTCGGATCCAAAAATATGATCAACTGCAATGTTGGGTTTGTTGATGGTAAAAATTGCAAAAAAGCCTCTTATTTTGTAACATTATTTAAAAGTTAATATTACTTTATAAAAGCATTTAGGTAAGAGTAAAAAGTGACTAGAAATGCTACTATTTAAGAGAAAATGAGAGTAATAATGAGGAATGGATAAAAGTGAAAGAGATTAAGGTTTATAGAGTGGGTATACTCCTCATTTTCTCTCTTCTCTACTCAAAACCCAAGCGTAGGCCCAAGGATGTCTTGGAATGTTATCACAAAGTCATTTCAGGTTTATGAGGACAGTGTGAAGTAGTAACTATGTTGGTAGTTCTTCGTAGAGTTGGGTGAAAGACGAATTTTGGTTGGTTTCACTGTGGTAGTCTACATTATCTCTCTATAATCTTCATTCGTCATTGCCAAATCCGCATTGTGGCTGAACTTTGTATATCATTGAATGTGGTTATGCAACTTCTAACCATTTTCCATCCTTAGTTTACAAATATATCTTAGAATATTTGCAATAATCAATTGATTCTTACTTTAGAAGCAACCGAAAGTACAGAGTTGGACTTATGCCCTTACAAGTGGTATCAGGCTTTAAGGTTAGTTGTGAAGTGTTCGATAATTGTTTATTAGAGAATTCGAGTTGGTGTACAATAGTAGTAAACAAGGTGTTTTGTTTGTGAGAGGAAAGGAGAAGAAAGGATGCCAGGTAATTATTTTGAGTTCGTGAGTAGCTAATTTAAAAGACACTTAATCTGGTAGCTAAGAAACTATTAAATTAAAACAAAAAGTCTTGTCTAAAATAATTAATCATCAACAATATAATTACTACTAGTTGATGCTTCTTCCTCGCTTTCAGATTCCTCCACTATCTTTACTACTGATTGAAGCCTTCTTCCACGTCTTCATCCTCCTCCTCACTAGCAGATTCCTCCACTATCTTTACCACTCACTATCATTGATGCATTCAAGAAATTCTTAAGCTCGTCAAGATTAATTAATTTTTCATTTCTCTCCTCAAGCTTGCCACAAGCATCCATCTTCAACTTCATTGTATTCGAAGCAAGTCCTCCTCCCACGTATCCCATGTTAATTCGTTCTCTTTCTAAATAATATTGCTTTGATTGCACGCCGATTTATACCACATGATAAACTACATGGTTGACTCAAGATTCGGATAGCAATCTTTTGAACTATCGAAATCAATCCCCCGTTTTTTAACCACCACAATCCTGTATTCAAAGAAAAATTTAGCACATGTTTTTATGAATCAAGAAATTACTTTAAAATTAATTAATTAAATACTTACTAGGATGAATCATTGTCATTTGATGCCTTGCAGGATCGGTAAAAATTTCTGCATTTTGATTATTATATGTCATTATTTGATTCATAAAGGCCTTCTCTTCATCAGTTGAGCTAAGCATGTTTTTCTTAACAAAATTCAACCCTGCTCGAACTTTGGAGTCATCATGACTTATCTTTTTACTCGACATTAACAATGGGTTTAAATATGCAGCAGCCGCATGAACACAATGAAGTAAACTTCCATCTCTCAAATCAAATAATTCACATAACTTCGTGTACCTTGCTTGCTTTACCGTCTCCCTTGCTCTTTGCATTGCTTCATACAAGTACCCAGCAGTCAATTCCTCACCAACAACTAAACAAAATACTTTAATAATTGGCTTTAATACATCTATTAGTTCTTTTCCATCACTCCAAAAAGTATTTCCTTCAATTGTATTTGTAAATTTTTGTGCCTTCTCAGGTTCATAATGCTTAAATTTATCCATTCAGGCGATGCAACCATTTGACGTAACTTATGTTCATCGTCTAAAATGGACTGAAGCTTTAAAATATGATAGGCAGAGTCAACTGATACATTCAAACCACTATACCTTTTCAACTCCTTAACACCCAGCATCTCTTTCATTAGAGGCCTGACCGCCGAACCATCGTTGGTAATGTAATTCACTATGCTCAATGCATCACGGAAAACTCTCCATATCCCATCAACATCTTTAAAGTAGACTTCATGAAAAAAGTCGAGTATTTCTTGGGCAGCACAAC
Organism: Tetracentron sinense; assembly: GCA_015143295.1. Lineage (NCBI taxonomy): Eukaryota > Viridiplantae > Streptophyta > Magnoliopsida > Trochodendrales > Trochodendraceae > Tetracentron > Tetracentron sinense. The sequence goes on from JABCRI010001399.1 coordinate 8,788, forward strand.
ATGTAACATAGATGTGAGGATACGTTTCTGTAACTATTTCATTGACCGAATGATAGTAATCTTGTGTATCTACGATTATCTGTACAACATTCTTTGCTCCGATCTCATCTATGACGGAAGCTATGACGGAAGAACAGGAGTCACGATGAAAATCAGCTTTTTTTAAAAAATAACCCTTTTGGAGAATACACACTTACATTTATGAAAGGTCGTTCAATCCAACTATCAAACATTAGTGTACACCCTGTTTGAGTCCAAGATTCTTTAACTTCGGAGTTATACTCATCAATTTCTACCTTAACATCTTGTACAAATTTTGTATGTAGAGTTGAATATGATTGCACTGAATAACCAACACCATAGTTTGAAAGAGTCCTCCAAAATTCAGTAAAAATTGATCTTCAATAACATTGAAAGGAATGTTATTCATAAAGAGTGCTTTAGCAAGCACTTTGTCCAGTGCTTCTTTATCCTTTTTATGACACATTCTCGAATCATGTGCATCATACAATGAATCAACTCCACCTTCCCCAACATGTGATGAGGATGGTGTAATTTTACTTCTTTTATTAGAGTTTTCATTCACCCCAATAGCTGATAGAGCTGCATCTTTGACTTCATCCGGCACATGGGGACAAGGCGCAATGTCCCGCCCTTCTAGTTTAGATAAGTGAGATTTAATTCTTGCCACCCCCCCAGAATACTCTTTTTCGCAAAATTTACACTTAAATTTCCCTTTCTTCGAATCCTCGGCATACTCCCAGAAGAGCTCTCTTTTTTTCCCCATATCTATCAAGAATGTCTCGCCCTTTATAAACTCGGCAAATTGCACCTCAAGATTCAAAGTCTACAAACTGTAGATAAAAATAACTAACATGTAGCAAACTTCAAGAGAAATCCCTCATTTCTCGTAAACTGCAATTAAGCATACATTCATCCATCTATAGATTAATCAACAAACCACAAGAACAACATATAAAAAAATAATAAATAAATAAAAAGATTTGCAACCTCAAGATTCCAAGAAATTAGGATTCGTCTTTTCACTTGAAACAGGACAATTGTTTTCAACGCAAATCAGGGATTTGATAAGATTTAACTCTTTAAGGTTGAAATCAAATCGAGAAATTTGAATGAAAACCGTAGGATTCCTCTTAAAAAGGGATTCAGACCTAGGATTCATATCGTTTGGGTTAAAGATTCAACAACGATGGAGATCGAGGGCAAGGAAGCCAAAGATTCAACCCTCTGAGAAGAATGGTTAATTTAATCTGACGACAATCTCTCACCCAATAGATCAAACAGGTGAAGAACCACCCCCCTCCCCCCAACCAAAAAAAGAAGAAGAAAAGGTGATCAAACCACTTCAATTTTATGGAATTTTTCCTCTTTCAGTGATATTCCATTACTACCATCCAGGGTCTTACCGTCAAACCAGAATCATCCACATACTAAACGTCAAGTGAATTTAGGCATAGGTCGATTTGATACTGTTGATTCCGACCCCTAGTCCCAATCCCAAAATAAATAAATAAATCAACAACAACAACCAACTGACAAAAAAAACAAAATCCATTAAGAAAATCAACAATTAACTCGAGATGCCAGGAAACTGATGAAACAAGAAGAGAATAGTTCAAAATGAGAGAGTGGGGTTATCAATTAGTGATAATCATCATTGAAATACTGCATAATGAAAATAAAAGACATGAATGGAAACCCTAGAAACGAAACGGGAGATGATGACGTTGATGCTGAAAGGGTTTTACAATTCCTTGACGGACCGAGAGAGAGAGAAGCAGAGAACACGATCGCGAGAGAGAGAGAGAGAGAGACTAACCTCCGACTGTGAGCGGCGGTGATTGGTCTGATCCGGTTGCTGGTGGTGAGCCGGTGAGGCCGTGAATGAATGAGATCAGAGAGTGAGAGAGGAGAGAGAGACTGAAACCTGCAAAAGAGATATTAGAAGGCGTTTGGGTTTTTTCCTTGTGCGTGGGTTTGCTTTATAAAGGGCAGATGACTCGTGAGTGGAGAGATTAGAGAGATCAGCCGCGAACGATTCGTTGATGAGTGGCCCAGTGCAACGTGCTGTACCATTTCTTTATTCGTCTGTGGGCACAGTGTAACGTGCTCTTATGGGACCCGTGACTGAGACACACGAAAGAAATACAAAAAGGGGTGAGAAACTGCGGTGAATCATGAATGGTCTTAGTTTCACATTCGTCGCGAAACAGGGAATGGATTTCGTTGGCCCTCATCCGTCTCCGCCTGGCCTCTATCCCACACCTCCAACACGTATCCCTCCTTAAATTTGGTTAAATTTCACTAACCCTTAGAATCAATTATTATTGTTATTTTTAAATTGATTTTATTTTAAAAATTAATTCTAAAAGTTAAAATTTTCATAACCTAATGCTATGTTTGGTTGCCAGAAAATTGATGAAAACATAGAAAAAAAAAAAATTTTGAATTTTTAATATAATTTTTAGTTGTGTTTTATCTAATTTTATTTTATTTTCATATTTTTACTTATTTTCTCGACGACCAAACATTGGGTAAGTTAAAAAGGCAATTGAAGGAGCTTTTGGGAGAGGAGAGAGAAGCTAGAAGGCGTTTGGTGTTCCTTGTGTGCGTGGGTTTTGCAGCTTTTGCTTTATATCAATTTTATAATATTTTTCACATGTTTGGGATTTTTTTCTCAGAAATGCCCCCATTGCAGTCTCCCAAAGAAGTGTGTCAAACCATCTATCTGTTATATGGTAGCAGCATGTCAAACCATCTCTCTATTAGAGTTCGGATGGGCAACAGCGCTGTTGCCCCCTTGTGTCTGAAAAAATGAAGGCCCCACTCACTATTGATGTGGGGGCTACTCTTTATTGAATGTTGACCCATTTTTCAGACATAAGAGGACAACATTGCTTGTTTGAATGCGGGACCCTTTTTTCAGATACAAGAGGGCAACAACGCTTGACAACAAGCCTTGTTGCCCATCCGAACTCCTCTCTGTTATATGGTAGCAACACCACATGTTGCATTAACTCCACATCTTTGGAAAAAAATTGACTTAGCACGTTGGCTCCTCTTTTTTTTTAATGGGACATCTTCACGACTCAGACATGAATGGTTCACGACCCAAACCAAACGGGAGATGAAGTTAATGTTGGACTTCACCATTCTAACGGCCGACTCTTAAACTTGTGAATGGACTTAGGGTTGTCTATGTCTTCTCTATGGCTGCTATCGTTGGATGACACACGGTCTCTTTGTCTAACCACTTGTTCAATATGTTCTCTTTGTCTAACCGCTTGTTCATGCACGCCTTTTGTTCAATGTGCCTCGATAGGTTGCCACATGTCCTATTCGTTCTCCTGTGGTTAAATTTAATCGACTTAAAATTAATATTTCTTTTCTTCTAAAAACCAAGGTTAGATGGATGAATCCTAGGGTGAGTGAATTTTAACCACAATTAATTGGTATTAAAAGAGACATGTGGGCTTGTGGAGCTCTCTTTAACTGTGATTAAGCTTAATCAATCTAAAGTTAATTTTTTTTTTTTTTTTTGTATTTTTCCCAAAAACCATGTTTAGATGGATGAACACTAGGAGTTAGTAAATTTTAACAACAATTATTGAGTGTAAATTGATTAATTGAAAAGAGTGAAGTCGGGTGGTGGTGGAGGCTCTAAGCCCACCTTGAACTTTTGAGGAGAACAAAATAAATAAATTTATACTTATATTATTTAATTGAAGAGGGTGTAGGCATATGAAGAGGGAAGTTACCCCTCAACTTTTTTTTAAAAAAAACTAAGTTTTATATTATATTATTTAGTTTAAGATGACATAGCCATGAGCAAGTGAAGAGCTGCCCCTAATTGTAAAAAATATATTCTTTACAAACGGACAAAGGATGAGATGACCCACAAACTTGGCCATAAAAAACATGGAGGCCAAGTCTCCAACCCCCACAACTCATTGCTAGCCCTACCTAAAATAAAATCATGGCTCCGCTCCTTGTGGTACGTCATTGAGCAACATATTTTACCAACTATATGTTTAATTAACAGTACCAAATGTGTGTCGAATAGGTGGACTTCGTATAAAAATATATGTTTCGGTAACATATTGAACTACTTTTTCCCTTAAATGTTCTAAATATTTAAAAAATACTGGAAATGATTGAAGACTACCCAAATCACGATGGCCATATCCATTTCATTTATAGACAAAATAAGATCAATGCTACAGTAAATTTTCATTGAGACCCATTTTCCAGTAAGCTTCAGAATGGTAGTTGGTTCATCATAACATGTAGTATAAAGATTCTCTTGCAAACTGGGCCAGTTTACAGCGCTGGAAAAAAAAAATTAAGAATTGGTATTGTCAACAATGTTCTAGAAAGTTATCCGCTTCATTATTTCGAGTCATTTTCCTATCTTGTATCTTGATAAAATGTTAATACAAACTTGAGACCTAAAGACCTACAGATTGCTATAATGAACTCTTCTACCCTTAAAAACAACAATTTAATATGTAATAGACTAGAGAAATGCTACCTTAATTGCAGCCTTCCAAGCTTTCATGGTAGTAGCAACAATTGTTGCTACTTTTCACTGTTATCTTGAGAACCCACCTTGAGAACCGGCATAAACCAACAATTTGCACCTTTGAAAATGTTCTTTTCCTAAAGGGGAAGCAACGCGACTAGGGCTAGCACTCCTCTATGAACTGGTCCTCCCTTTGAAGGAAGAAGGATATCATACAGTCCCTCTTATCTCTGCAAGAATCCAATGAATCCATCTCTGAAGAATCCAATGAATCCTCATCTTCTTGGAGAAGCCACCAAACAAACTAATTTGGCATTACCACTTTTCATCGCGAAAACAGCATATCACCTTCCAACTCCTCTTCAGCCATCGAGGAGACTTAGAATTCCAAAACTCAAGTTTGGAATTCTATTTGGAAGAGTAAAAATCAACCGAAAGTTCAGAATTTCATCTGGAAATCCCTATCTGGGGCTTTAGCAGTCAAGTTGCAAAGAATTTTCACCAAAGGTCATGCTCAATGTGTGAAAATGCTTCAGAAACTTCATCACATCTATTGTTGACATGCCCTTTGCCCAAGCTATCTGTTCTTGTCTCCAGCTCCGCGCACAAGCAGCAGATCCCTCTTCCGGGGAATTTTCAATATAGTTGAGAACCCGGTTGGATAGATAAGGCATAATGGAAGAAAATTTTGCTGTTTAGAGTCATGGTTGGCCACCATTTTATGGAACAATTGGAAAGCCCGTAACTCGAAGGAGTTGTCTGCTCAAATTCGTTTGTCCCTATTGCTTGCTCTGAATGAGGCATGCTGCCAATCCCAGGCTGGGACAGTGCGTTAGAGCAGCCACTTTGTCCGGGAATGCAGTGGTTTGAGGAATCCATGCTATAAATGACGAAGGCTCCTTCATTTTACTCAAATAGCCCAAACCTTGCTAAGGAACCTGCTGCATTAGATGAGGCTCTAGCTTTGAGGGAAGCATCTAAGCTTTGTCTAGTCCTTGGATCATGGATAGAGGCGCGCTAAGGGAGTGCTTGAACTCATAAATCAAAGGCAGCCTATCCCCAATGAAGCTGAAGATCCCATTCAGGATATTAGAATTCTCCTACCTTGAGCTCGAGCTATTCCAAACTATAATTATTGGATGACTTTTTTTGCTATGGTCTACTCTCATGTGAGGGGCACTCATAGTACCATTTTCCTTTCACAATGCAAGTGATTCCTCTTACCAACAACAACAACAAAAGAAAAAACTTTTTAAAAAAAATCTCAAACTGAAAGAAGAGGAAAATTACCAATGATTTCTATATACAATCTAATCCCCTTACAATTTTTGAATTATTAGCCTATAATGTGAAGAAGGTCAAATTCAGCTCCCAACTACATGTCTCTAACGACTGTTAACTCAACTGGGCATATGAGCACTGGCGGAACCACATGGGGCCAGGGGCGGCTTCAGCCCCTCCCTGAAATTTTGAATATATATATTTTTTACTATAGCAATAATAAGGGTGTAGCCTGTGAAAGGGGCGGAGCCAGAGGACGGGGATCTCTAGCCCCCCCCCCTGAATTTTTGAGAAAAAAATATATTCTTTACAAAACGGACACAAAAAAGGTGTTGCCTCATGAACTTGTCCACCCCACCCCCAAAAAAAAAATCCGGGGGCGATCCTGGCTCCGCCCCTGCATATGAGACATACTTCTTTTATCACTTTTGTCCTTTCGGATCCAAAAATATGATCAACTGCAATGTTGGGTTTGGGGATGGTAAAAATTGTAAAGCCTCTTATTTTGTAGCATTATTTAAAAGTTAATATTACTTTATAAAATAGCATTTTAGGTAAGAGTAAAAAGTGACTAGAAATGCTACTATTAGGGGTGTCAACGAGCCGAGTTGAGCTGAGTTGGGCACTGCTCAAGCTCGGCTCGTTGGAATTTTATAGAGGCTCGAGTTCGGCTTGGCTCGTTGGAATTTTACAGAGGCTCGAGCTTGGCTCGGCTCGTCCACAGATCATTGAACTCGAGCTCGGCTCGGCTCGGCTCAATAATTTTTTTAAAAAAATACATTGATAAACACTAAATTCAATTAAAAAAAAAATTTAAAATGACATTTTTTTCTTTTGGATATCATGTGACTCACGTGAAAGCCTGAGTTAAAACTTAAACAAAAATAATTATGTTAATGGGTATTATTATAAAATTAATTTATAAATATATAATATAAATTTCATTTTTAAAGGGTATTATTATAAAATTAATCGAGCCGAGCCGAGCTGAGCCACCTATTGTTTAGGCTCGACTCGTTTATTTTTCGAGCTCACTTTTAAGGCTCGGCTCGGCTCAACGAGCCCAAATTAAAAGCTCAAGCTCGTTTTTTTCCGAGTCGAGCCGAGCCAGCTCGGCTCATTGACACCCACCCCTAGCTACTATTTAAGAGAAAATGAGAGTATTAATGATGGAATGGATTAGAAGTGAAAGAGATTAAGGTTTATAGAGTGGGTTTACTCTCATATTCTCTTCTTATCTACTCAAAACCCAAAAGACCCAGGTTGTCTTGGAATGTTATCACAAAGTCATTTCGGGTTTATGACGACAGTGTGAAGGCGAGATTGCCACTAGAGGTGAAAGACGGATTTGGTTGGTTTCACTGAATTATATGGAGGTAAGTTCCTACATTATCCTCTCTATAATCTTTCATTCAGTAGTGAATTTGTCATTGCCAAATCATTCATGAAGATAGCCGCATTGTGGGTGAACTATGTATATCTTTGAATTGTGATTATGCAAGTTCTAACATTTTTCCTTCCTTAGTTTACAAATAAATCTTTAGAATATTGCAATAATCAATTGATTCGTATTTTAGAGTTTCGATTTTTGGCAACTGAAAGTATAGAGTTGGACTTATGCCCTTACAAGTGGTATCAGGCTTTAAGTTTAGTGTGTGAGGTGTTTGATAATTTGTTTATTAGAGAACTAGCGAAGACCCCGCACGATGCACGGGTGATGTAAATAAAAGTAAAAAATAAAAATCTAAAATATACATTGTTAAATTGTAAAAATTCACACAAATGATCAGGGATCTTGGTCTGATGGACATGATTAAGAAATTACCATGATTAAGAAATAACCTATATTGAAGAATCCAAACTATGCAAAAAATTGTGTAGCACACCAACCTTTGCTTAGGGATCAAATTGGAGATGGTGTGATAGTTGATATATCAACCCGTTAACCTAGAACATATACTAAGCAGGGTTGTGGCTTAACTTTTTTGGAAAAAAAAAAAACTATGGTCGAAAATGCAGGGGAGTGACTATTTCTCTCATCCATGCAAGCATTACTCATTCACAATTTACAGAGGTTTGATACCTAGCCCTTTTTTCTTTGAAACTGAAAAATAAATAGTATAGAGTAAGGAGTCAAATGTTTTTAATGCAATTTGAGAATGTGTTCAAGGATCCGCCCTATAAGCGTGGAATAGTGTATTGCTCAAGCGCATGGTAGCGAGTCCACCTACCACTGAAGATCCAACACTTTCATGTATTTTGCAGGGAAATATTGCTTTGTGATTCTCGTCCATGTACTTAACTATAACATAAGGGCTGGAACACTTTTTTCTGCAAAGAACCAACAAGGCATCCTTCTCATCTGCGAAAACCTTTTAGAGATATTAAATCCTTCAAAATTTACACAACAGAAAAAGCTCAAATGGAATTCAAGAATTCTGAAAGGCTGATCCTTGATCTTCCAGCAACCCACAAACGTAGGATTGAAGAAACCCATAATTATTTTGTTAAAAACCCTAGATTAAAAGAGATCTCAATAGGAAGGATCAATGCAAACTTCTCTCATAATCAGAAAATATATGAATTATGAAGCATCAATTGATAAGGATCTTACAAAACTAAACTAAAAGACATGACAAAATAAGAGAAAATGAAGGCGTTGTGGATAAATGAAAGGGATTGAAAACAAGATTGAGATCACAGAAAGTATGTGAGATTTCGCTTACCATGGCTTGGAGCTAATGAACAGATATACGGAATGAGGGGGTTTTTACTGCTCTTTTTTTCTAGAGCTCTTGTTTTAATTATCATTCCGTATATATTTATCCCTCTACTTTAAAACAAGAGAGACAAGGTGTTCCGTATATCTGTAGAGTTTAATTTTGAGCTTAATTTTGAGCCGGAGCTCTGCTTCTCGTGTTGAAGCAGAGCTTCCCTTTTTACACTATGGTTGTGGCATGTTTGTAATTACTGAAGGAAGCTAGGACAATTTTGGAACACATCATAATTACAAAATTGTCACCATAATAGTGTAAAAAGTGGAGCTCCGCTCAAAGTCATGAAGTAGAGCTCTTCTTTGTATTTAAACTGATATCTTTATCCCTATACTTTAATCACCTAAAGGTTTTATGCATTCCCAAACCCTGCAATGGTTCCATCATTCCACCAACACAAAACAGGAGAGACATGTTGATTTTGACTCGAATTAGAAAAACACCAGGATGCTCTGATCGATCGGCCATGGAGCGCCGATCGATTAGTGGCAGTGACCAATCGATCGGCTAGGGTGCGCCGATTGATCGGCGGAGCGTTGAGAATTTTTCTTGGTATGGGTTTTAGAAGTTTCTTTGCTTTGGGAAACTCCTATTGTGAGAGGAGGCTTTCTAATTGTCTAGGACTCCGGGTTTAGGCATATAAATACGTAGTTATGGGTCTAGGGTTATCATTGAAAGATCAAGGGAATGCTTATGCATTGGGAGCGGGAGGTAGTAGAAAGGGTTAAAGCATACTAAGGATTGGGAAATGTTTAAGGGAAGATAGATGGAGTTTCTCCTTTGGGTTTTCATAGAGAATGTGAGTTGAGTGTTTTTCTACTGGTTCCTCAAGGTTTCTGTGAATAAAGGTGTGACACCCCGAACCCGCACCTTAGCAAATCATGGGACGATCACATGTCGCATCTTCAAATAGTTCTCTCAATCTTGAGAGAGAACAAGTTGTATGTAAAGCGATCAAAGTGCTCGTTCGGTCGAGTCCAGGTGGAAAATCTTAGGCATATCATTTCTAAAAAAGGAGTGGCAGCTGATCCACAGAAGGTGCAGTGCATGATTGATTGGCCATGACCGACCACAACCAAGGCGTTGAGTGGGTTCTTAGGCCTCACTGGCTACTATCGTCAGTTTGTTCGTGGGTATGGACATATATGTGCTCCACTTACTGCTTTACTAAAAAAAGATGGGTTCGCATGGAATGCTGAAGCTACTTGCCTTTGAAACACTCAAGAAAGCTATGGTGTCAACTCCAGTCCTAGCACTTCTGGATTTCTCCCAACAATTTGTCATTGAATGTGATGCGTCTGGGCGAGCCATAGGTGCAGTTTTGATGCAAGGGAGGCGGCCTATTGCTTTCATCAGTAAAGTACTCCCAATTCGCAGCAAGGGTATATCCACATATGAGAAGGAAATGGAAGCAATTGTGTTTGCTGTAACCAAGTGGCGACCATATCTAGTCGGAAGGAAATTTCTGATTCGAACTGATCATCGTAGTATAAAGTATATGAATGCTCAACGTGCTTCAACACCAGCACAACAATGGTGGTTATCAAAGTTGATGGGTTATACATATGAGATTATGTACAAAACTGGGGCAGAGAATCGCGTAGCAGATGCATTATCGCGATATACTACCGAAGCTTCTTTGGCAGCCATATCCACTCCAATTCATCAATGGGTGGATTGCATTATGGAGGAATGTCGCAACAACCCATACTTACTCGATTTACAATCCAAGATAAAGGCCAATCCGACAACCTTCCCTCATTATAGGATCGATAATTTACAACTCTTATACAAGGGACAGTTGGTTTTGGATCCGAATTCTTCACATAAGATTGTTATTTTGCAACGTTACCATGATTCAGCTGAGGGAGGACATGCGGGCTACTTGAAGACCATCAAAAGTGCTAGACAAAATTTCTGGTGGAAAGGCTTAAAGAAAGATGTCAAACAGTATGTAGCATCGTGTGATATATGCCAAAGGAGCAAGTCTGAATCCATTGCTTCTCCCAGATTACTACATCCGTAACCGATACCTTCTAAGTTTTGGACGGACATCTCCATGGACTTTATTGACGGACTGCCCTCTTCCAACGGTAAGACAGTTGTGTTTGTGGTAGTAGACAGGCTAAGCAAGGACACACATTTCATCCCACTTTCCCATCCTCATACGGCTGCTCAAGTGGTGCTCACCTTTGTTGACCATGTTTTTAAACTTCATGGTATGCCTTCCTCCATAGTATCGGATCGAGATGCAGTCTTTACAAGTGGCTTTTGGCGAGAGCTATTTCGTTTGCAGGGTACCACACTTCTCATGAGTTCATCATATCATCATCAAACAGATGGGCAAACGGAATGGGTGAACCAATGTATCGAGACATACTTGCGTTGCTTTACTACTACGCAACCAAAGCAGTGGACTCATTGGCTTCCATGGGCCGAATGGAGCTACAACACGGCTTACCACGAGTCCACCAAGTTGACACCTTTTGAGATGGTGTACGGACAAGCCCCGCCTACAATCAAACCATATATCCGTGGAACCACAACAATTCATCATGTGGAACAAGGCCTACTATCCCGAGATCTCACTCTTAGTCTACTCTAAAAAAATCTGGTAGCCGCCCAAGTACGAATGAAGCACCAAGCTGATAAGTGACGATCTGAGCGTACATTTGTGGAAGGGGACATGGTATATTTGAAGTTGCAATCATACCGACAAGCTTCTTTGGTTGCGAGACAATCTATGAAGTTAGCCCCCAAATTCTATGGTCCATACAAGGTTCTTGCTTGGGTTGGTGCTGTTGCATATAAGCTCGAGTTACCAGCTGATACACGAATTCATTCGGTATTTCATGTCTCATGCCTCAAGAAAAAGATCGGCGATTCAACAACGATTGCTACAATTTTGCCAGTTTATACAAAGACTGGATTAGTTGATCTCTACCCGGAACGCATTTTAGATGGACGGCCAATTAAACGCAATAATCAAGCTGTGACTGAAGTATTAATTCAATGGGTGGGAATGTCAGAAGAGGAAGCAACATGGGAATTGTGGCCAAAGATACAACAGCGTTTTCCAGAATTTTGACCTTGAGGACAAGGTCGTTTTGAAGTTGGGTGGATTGTAACGATTCCATTGTGCTTTTATGCAGGGGCACCATTTAGATAGGGATACATGGGATAGTTACCCACTTAGTCATTATTTAGTAGGATTCTATTTTGAGTAGTTACCCAATTGGTAGTAGGAGTCTTAATCTAATTTGAGTAGTAATTTGATGTTAGTAGAAGTTTCTATTCTCAGTACTTCCTTATTTAGTAGGAGTCTTAGTTGTCTTGCTGTGTGGGCAAAGTAGATACGTATAGTATTTATTGAAGAATGTAATCTTCTGATGGGAAAGGAATAATTTCTGGTTTCAACCTAAGAGGAGTTGAGGACTCTATTCAACGAGTTCTAAGGTTGCAATCTCCCTTTGTGAGATTGATTTTTTTTAATGTTCTTTGATTCCTATCCATTATTATCAAAAGAGGCTTGAAACAGTTTTGGACTGTTTCATTCATGTACCCTTAGTTTTAAAAAAAATAATAATTAATTATTTAACCACGGGAGTTTAAAAAAACTAACCAGAGAACATCGTTTGAAGGTATAATTCCTAATTTCTCTTATTACGCTTACTATACATACCTTTGATGAATGCTTCTCTTAGCAACATTATTAAATATGTTTTGAATGTTGGGATTTCATGAGAAAAGCATGGCAGAGTATGGATTTCATTGCAGCAAGTTTCTGCATATTATGTTGTCTTATTCTATTTCTCATATTTGATTTTAATACAACATTGTTACATATGTTTGGAATGTTGGGATATCATGAGGAAAGCATTGCAGAGTTTGGAATTCATTGGAGCAATTTTTTGGCATATTGAGTGATGTAGACTGATGATATCCTAGACTTCTAAAATGGGGTTTACTATTGGAATGTATACCAACTGTTTGACAAAAATCACACTTCCTATATTGCACTGGCCACTGGGACTTTATTCCAAAAAATATAACACCAACTGCTTACACTTTCTATACTCTTAGGTTACCAACTTCTTATGTGTTGTGTGTGTCAAGCTCTGTTGCTTCAAACTCAGTTGTTCAATAGAATAGGAATGCTGAAGGCAGGGTTAAGAAAATGTAACCATTCTATTCTTTTTATCAAATATGCTTCTTACCTCCTTTAATAACCTGCACCATTTCCTTGCTTTTACCAGAATGGACAAGATAATAGTTCTAAAAAGAAATGATATCAAGGATTCTAAAAAACAAAAAAGGAAGATATTTGACTTTTAAAGTTACACTCAAAACAGGTGATGATTACAAAAAAGTATGCATCTACACCCTCTGTAAATTGGCATAATTGTTTTGGTGCTTGGTTTTGGTTTACTAATGTTGGGATAATGGATCGTGATTAGATAAAAAGAGCGAAGGTGTATGAAATTGTGAGGAAGAAGCAATAAAAACAAATGGTTTGAAAGAGAAATTCCTGGTTGAGGAGATTGGAAGGCTAATAGAATCCAGAAATACAGTTTTCTACAAGTTTTGCCAATCTTTACAATTACAATTTTCTCAATATTTTTATACTATAATTTGTGGATCTGTTGGCTTTTCAAATTACACGTACATGTATTGTTTCTTAATCGATTTTTTTAATCTGAATTTCTATTCTTATTTTAAAATTTCTTGCTATGCCCCACCAAAGTTTCAATGTTGTTTTTATCTTTGCATGTGGCTTAGATGAAACAAATTGTCTTTGGTTCGTCTGTTTTGTTGATTTTTGATTTAAAATTGTTTTAAATTAATAAAAACCAGATCATTAGGATCCGGGGTTTTGATTTTAATCATGAACTAAAACCCCCCATTAATTTAATCTTTGTTTAGGTTGGGTGTTTAATCTCTTAAAAGAGAGAAAACACACTTTTAGTGCATTTCCCTTAGTTCTTTAGTCCTACATCGGAAAAGTAGAGAAAATCTAAAGAATTTAATTACCCATTGTTTGCTTAGTTGTCAACAACTAAGCATGTGGTGGAGACTTTGACCCACCAACTCCTTTAGACAATATCTTGTGTGCACGAGCTGCGTTCGCAGCGAGCTCAAGCGCACGGGCACAGGCTCGGGTGCAGGCATAGGGCTTTGGGGGCTATGAGGCGCACTTCGTACATGCAAATCATTGCGAGTCACTATTTCTTTTGAGTAAATCAGGACCGTTGATCTAATCCCAAGTGTAGATCTAGGTTGACCCTGATCGGATGATCAGAGTGGTTGATCAGAGCCGTCTGATCAAGTCTCAGGCTCATACTGATCTAGGTAATCGGATCATGAGTGCGATCTGAGAACCCTCTTGGGTGTCAGGTGGATCAGACCATGATTGCCTTAGGTCAGTGGGTGCAGACCCACGCAGCCCATGATGGGCTGCTCTGACCAAGGTCTGACCCAGCGTGCCATGTGGCCTACCTGGTGCAGGAGGACCTAGCCAGGTGGCTGAGCCCATGCGCATGCAAGGGGACCCTAGTCCTCTATAAATAGAGGGGCTTGGGGAGGGTCTAAGAGTTGTTGGAACTCAGACCAGAGCCTGATCCGTGGAGTGTAGCCTAATTCATGAGCCCAGACCATGGAACCAAAAGACCAGTGAGCCTGACCCGTAGACCCAGACCAGAGTAGGTGCACCCTAGTCCAGTCTACTTCGAGCAAGCCATGATCCATTAGGATGACTCCGTACTAGGGACCTCTTAGGAGGACCCTAACCTGGAGCTCTCCATTAATGGTGGACCTTGAGCTCGATGGAGAAGATGGTGACCCTGACCCATTATCTAGAGGCCCAGAACTCAGACAAGACCCAATAAGCTATCTGGATCGATCCAAATCCATGGATACCAGGAAATGGACAGCTTTGTCCAACTCTTGATGAGGTTGCAGAATGCATTTGGGCTTCTCAACCGTCCCTACTGTTCGGTTGCCTGATCTGGGAGTCCAGATCGAGTAGAACAGTGTCTGTCCTACATGGGCAGAACCATCTTGGTGACATCCGATTTCGGATGATCCTACCATATCCACATGATGAACCGAATCAGGGATATCTTGCAGAATAAATTAATCTAGACAAACCTGTTATTGTACCCGAACTGATAAAATTAGATTAAGTATAATCTTGTCACCAAATAGACTCGGATTAAATTAAAATGAATTAACTTAAAACTGTAACCAAACAGGACTTAAGGCAGAATTGATTTTGACCAAATTAGAACAGATTCTGTGCAGAATTGATTCTGGACAGAACCAGAATCTGTAACCAAACAGAATAAGTGCATGTCTATTTTGGAATAGGTTAAACCAAGTTTAAACCAAACCAGAGTGGACCTAACCCTGTAACCAAACAGACCCTTAAATCCTGAGAGGTAAAATGGTAATCTTGGATATTGTCTAATTAATTAGATTATCTCTTACTATAAATCCAATGAGACTTTAGGACATTTGGATTAATGGCAAATCCAAATTAAATGAATATATATATATATATATATAAATAATTTTAAAAGGCATCCTAAATCAAGATCAGTACTCCGTCTTCTACCGAGTAGTGCAAACTCGTTGGAAAGACCGGAGAGAATCCGAACTGAGTTGTATCCCGGAAATAGAGCTGCCATATCCCTTGCACATGAGAGACTTCGACTATCTCTAAGAAAGATTCACTTGTAGCGCCTCTCAGCGAAACGATTCTCTACTTAAGTTAATTAAATAATTAATTGTTTATTTAACTGCATTATTATTTGTTAAATGACTATGTGTGCAAGAATTTAGTCCAATTACACCAACATGTTGTACAGGTCTCTTTGCTGTTATATGTGTTGTTATGTTCCGCTTGTGGGATGTACATGTAGAAACAAAGATGAAACTATAAGAGTTGGTTTTGCAATGGAATTGTTTGTGATAAGTTTACAGATTACATGATTTACTTGGGAGATAATTTGTTCCCACTTGTTTACAGTTTCAAACATATTCTAAAAAATTTGATTTGCAAGTTTTTTTCCTTGGGTGCAAGGCTTACTATTTCATTCTCAAAATAATACATGTAATGATATATTATTTGTTTATTCTCGAAGGTTTATTATATATCGGTGGATTTTTTTTTAGTTTTATATTTGTCCAAAAATAATTTTTCAGTCTCTTTTCAGGTTTCTCACATTTTTTGAATCTGAAAATGTTGTTAGCAAATAGACTTTTTCTATACATACGCATAACAAATATCAGGATGTGCTCACACGATATATCTTTCTCATGCCACGTATTTGATTTCTTTTTTTGTCATAGTGATATCCTGATTGCTATTTTCTTTTCCTAATTAACCTTATACAAAAAAATCCTACCAATTCATTTATCATAGTAGTTTTTACAAAAGTTAGGTGTGTGTGTATATGTATATATATCAAAATTGCATAATTTGTAATAATTTCTTATAAATAAATTAATTTCTCTTTATAATTTCCTTAGCTTGTGTATTATCACCCTTGCATGGGGCATTGCTAGTAATGATCTAATTCATTTTTGTTCTTTCGGCCCATGAGAGTAGAACTTGGGCTCAGTTAGTTCAGGCCCTCTGACGGCTAGGGCCTCAACCTAATAAACGAGAGTCAGGTCCGATAAGATCATGGCCCAACAAGACCTAGGCCCTTCCTAGTACAGCCCAGCCCTAGGCAGAATCCCAAGAGAGAGATTAGAACAAAGTAACCAAAGCGGATGCGGGAGCGAGAGCTTCAAATTTTAATTTAGGATAGGATCGAGAGCACGGGTATATATACATAAAATATATACTTGATGTTCTGAAAATTACTTGTAGATGTAAATATATATTTTTTACTTTTCTAAACTCTAAGAGAAAATTGATAAAATCTTTCATAATTCAAATTTGTCATCTCAACAAACAAAATGACTATTGAATTATTAAATTTATTATTTTAAATTCAATTACTTCGATTACAAGATCACTAATAATTAATAAATCTTATATGAATCTTGTACTCTACAAAGAAAAATTACAAAATACACTTCATTTAATATGAAAAATTAGGATGAAAATAAAACTTTACACAAAAATCACATTTTTAGGTGAGAGCGAGGCTTACAAAAGTTGAAATCGAGCTCCCGAGATAAAAGTGGGGTTTGAGAGTAGGTAAGAGGTTAGGAGGTTTGAGAGCGGGTAATAGGAGGTTTGGGTTACTAAGGATTAGAAGGCGTATGGTGTTCCTTACGTTTGATCAAATCACTGTCAATTGTGATTGAACTCTCCCCGAGTTCAATCGCACCCATAGGTCAACACGTATCCCTATTAATCTCTATTATTTGTGGTTAAGATTCACTAATCTTTAGGATTCAATAATTTAACATTAGTTTAAAAATATATATTTAACTCTGGTTATAAGAAGTTTTGACGGTTAATATGTTTTAATACTTAAAAAAAAAAAAAAGGTTAGATTGTTGAATCTTCAACGGTTGATAAAAATTAACCACACTTGATAGGAATTGATAGGGACACGTGTTGACCTGTTGGTGCGATTGAACTCTCCCCGAGTTCACTCGCGATTGACTGTGATTCAATCTCTGCTTGAGTGCGTGCATGAGTTGCTTTATAAATCAATTTTAAATTAATTTCACAAGGTCGCGACTCAGCCCCGAATGATTCGCGAACGAAATGGGAGATGACGGTGATGGGTGTTCCCTTTCCTTGACTCATCTGGCGCAGAGTCTCTAAAGTTGGGAATGGGACTGTGTGTCAGAGAAAGAGAGATACGGCGATTAGTCTGATTTTCAAATGTTCGCAAAGAGAGAGGAGAGAGAGACGACGGCGATTAATCTGATTTCGCGAACGATTCCTGTTGTTAAAAATGGCGTTTAATTCGCGAATAATTCGCTCTCACCCAAACGTTATTAAGAGTTTAGATCTATCGAAAGTCAAGAGAACTCCGCTTTTTTATATGAAGCTTCCGGAAAAACGCCTATATATTCAACATCACGGTACCAAAGACAGCAAATGTACAGAAATCCGATTTCAGTGTGGAGGGAAATTGGAATTGTCGAGAATGCAGATTGTATGGTGAGCTTGGAAGCTGACTACGAGGTCCGGTTTCCATTTCTCTTTATGATATTCCATATGTTTGCGATTCAGCCGCGAATAATTCGCAAATGAAACGGGAGATTTCTAATATGTTGATGTTAGGTTTTATCATTCCTTACATGGGGGTACAGTCGGAGACTTGGAAAATGAGACGGTGACTAAGACGCGCAAAAGAGATAGATAGACAAAAAGGACGAGAAGTAGATCGTGGCGTTTGAACTACAGAATATGTTAAAAGCAACACACCTCTAGCATAGCTACTATGTTCATACATAATTCGCGAACAATTCGCGAATTACACGACCGAATACGGATGCGTTCGTGGCTTTTTAATTCAATCCGAATCATTCGAATAAATGAAAATATCATAATATTAAATTGATAAACAGTCAAAAGTACCAAGTACCTACCAACCTCTCACACAGTCAAACTCTGATTCACAGTTTTTTTAAAATGAATTTCCATCTTTAATTATGGGAACTGTTGTGTTGTTTGTCGGAGTTGTGTAGTAATAGTTGTATAGCAATCAATAACCATCTTTTTTTTTGGGTTAACTCAATACACCACAATCAATAACCATCTAAGATTGCGTCTAAAGGCACCTTGATGTATTCAATCGGTTAAATCCAACGGTCCAAAGCCATTAGTTGTAATTTTCTTCAATACAGTCGGGATCATCATCATTTAACCAACGGGGGGTTGTTGCATTGCTAGGACCACGCCTCAAGAAGCGGAGGTCCTGAGTTCGAATGCTCCCTTTCCCTTGTTGGCCATCCTCAGGGATTTATCCCTCATTTCTTAGTGCGTGTGGATTAGGGGGTTTGCACATGACCCGTGGATTTAGTCGGGTGCTCTAAGAGGCCCAGATACCTCGTCACCAAAAAACAGATGGGATCATCACCATCAGTCCATCATCATTATATCCCAGAGCTTGGAGAAATCTCTGATCCCCCTGCTTTCCGCAATACACTTCTCTTAAGGAATGAAATCTTTTACAATTAATAACCGGATTTGAGGAATCCGGTTATGCCCCTAAGGTTGCCACATGTCCCTTTTGACACCTTTAGCTGTGGTTAAGATTCACCCACCCTTAGGGTTCACCTACTAATCCTTGGTTTTTAGAAAAAAATAATAAAGAAAAAAAATTAATATTAAAAATAATTAATATTTTTTTCTAAAAGCAAAAGATAGGTAAATGAACCTTAGGCGTGGGTGAATCTTAACCACAGTTAAGGGGGTGTAAAAGGAACACATGACAACCTCAAGGGCGTAGGTTATAACCATAGAAGATTTCATTTTTTCTATTAAATTTAAGTCTAATTTCTCTTTCCCCTTTCTTTTCTTTTCTAATTTTGCCGTTGATTGATCCGGTCATTTATGTAGTCTCCGAGTCTCAACAACAGAAATGGATGGTGTGGAATGATTGATGAAATCGGTATTAGTATTTATATGCAATCACTTTGTCGAGACGGGCCCAGCAGGAAGGGAAACCTATTTAATATATCCTATGATTGAAATCAACTGCCGAATTAAACTCGGGACGTTTGGATTGGATTTTTTTGGCCAAAAATCAATTTTGATAAAATTGATTGTACAGAAATTCATGATCAAAAAATCATTTTTTCAAATAATAGTGTTTGGAGACTACATAGGTGAGTCTCTCAACTTCTTATTCTCCAAACACTATTATTTTTAAAAAAAAATGATTTTTTGATCAAGAATTTCTATACAATCAATTTATCAAAATTGATTTTGGGTCAAAAAAATCCAATCCAAACGCCACGTTTAAAGATTAATTCGTGGCTCACCTAATCGTTATTTAGACTGCTATCACCATCATCATCTATCGGTTTATTCAACTTAGTCTTACATCGGCTAGTTCTCTCGAACCTTATAACTACTTAAGGTTCCCTCCACTCACCAAGATTCAAGGCAATTTTGGTGATATATGTTGGGTTCAGTCTTCTATTGGTTCATGTATGTGTGATTGCTGTGTCTAGTTTACCTTTAAAAGAAAAAGAAAAAAAAAAGGAATCACATTTTAATAAAGCTTCCTCAGATGTTTGAATACTACCTTGATACCCTATATATAGAATGTATTTTGCTTACAAGACCACCTAGGGTAGAGACCATCCCAATCCCGTGCTATTCAAAGGTGGACCCCATTTTTTTTTCACCTTTGAATTCCCTCCTCTGAGAGTACGGGTTCGGGATGGTCTCGCCCTAAACGGTCTCAAAAGGATAATCCAATCCCTAGATAACCTTTGGTGAGGTGAATTATTCGCGAATTAAAACGTGGTTTAGTGATCCAATTGGTCTACTTTTGTGGTGTTTCCAACATGATATAAGGGGTTTTCAAAACTTTAGGTAAAATGGACTTATCCGGATAATGGTGGACCACACTTTGCTAGAACCACAAAGAAAAACTCGTGTTGGTTTCATAAATTCGCGAATGAAACGGGTAGTTCGTCTAGCGTATAGCTCGGCTGTCACCGTGTGCGTGAGAAAGTGGAGAGCACGTCGTTTTCTCACACCCTAACGTCTCAGGGAGGCCAAGAGAGTAGCTTTTAAAAAAAAATAAAAAAATAAGCCAACTTAAATCCTAACCCGTAGTGGTTAGTTGTACGGTTGGATTTAAGGAATATAATTGGGGGCCTCGGATTCTCTATGGGAGATGTCAGAAAAGTGGTTTCGGACTACCACAATGTGTGCAACATGTGGCGATAGTGAGAAAAAGGAGGAGACATATCAAGTGGGGAGAAGTCAAAATTAGAAAATGAAATGACTTTTCTCCTTGTTTTATCGCCACATGTTGCACACAATGTAGTAACCCCAAGACTACTTTTCTGGTATCTGCTAGGGAGAATCCGATGCCATATTTGGGAGTACTCCCAAAGACAGACTAATATCTAATTATGCCTTATGCAAAAAAGAGATTAGAAAAGCGTAGTCAATGAAATCTGTTGGTCTGCAAGTCTGTAATAACATTTCATCAAGATGCATTATAGGAATGACTAGAAATAATGAAGTGGAGGCCTTGGATTGTCTCTGCCGAAGTCAGAAAGGGCTTGTCTCGGGATTCCATAGAATAGATGACAAGTGGTGGAGAAGTCAAAATCATGGGGCCCTTGATTTTGACTTCTCTACCCATAATAAGACATGTGGCGATAAGTGTGTGAGAATAAGGGTGAGAGATATCAAATGGCGAGAAGTCAAAATTATGGGGAGAAAATGAAATGACTTCTCCCTATTTTTACAGCAACTGTCGCACAATGTACGGAACCCGAGAGCCCTTTATGGCTTCCCCAGAGACAATCCGAGGCCTGAAGCGGATCCAGTTTGCAAGAGTCTTTTTATTACATGTTATGGTGAACCAACTATCTTGCTGAGGTACAATCATTGAGAGAGAGTTCAATCGCAGCCACATTTCAACACGTCTTCCCTAACCCCCGTTAACCATGTTTAAAATTCCTTAACTCTTAGGGTTTAACAATCTAATATTGATTTTTAAAAATTCTTTTTTAAAGACATTTAACCTTAACATTTCTTAACCCTAAGGCTAATTTTTTTTAAAATTATTTTGTTCTAAAATCCAAGTTAGATCATTGAACCCTAAGGGTTAAGAAATTCTAACCATGGTTAATAGAGGTAAAAAGACACGTGTTGACGTGTGGGTGCGATTGAACTCTCCCTGAGTTCAATCGTGATTGGCTATGATTCGATCTCGATCTTGCCTTATTTTGTCTATATTTATAAATGAAAATGACACGGCCATGGTGATTTTGGTAGTCTTCAATCATTTCGAGAGAAGTTTTCAGGTATTCAGAACATTTGAGGAAAAAGATTGTTCAACATGTCACCCAGGATTACGCTATTTTTAAACAGTCCCCCTGTTCAAGTTGACGCACAATTGGTACTGTTTCTTAGACATCTCGTTAATTGGTACACTCCATTCAAGTTTCATTGTTGTCCTCCACATAATTTCATAACATTTCTTTGTTGGCTTCTTTCTCTTGGTATACCTGCAAACAAGAAACGTACGTCACCATCACTACTTGTTTACAGATAATGGTTAGGGACTTTCATTGTGTTCCTTTTTCTTTCCCATGATTGGAAACCTATACATGTATCTAGTCAGTCATCGAACTTCATTTTGATCCTACACTTATGTAGTTTCTGCCATTTGCTTATAATGTGCCCAAAACTTGCATGAATCTGTGAAGTGACTGTATTAACTATCGTTTAAATTTAATTAATCACAAAATTTTTAATAGATTATTCTTTTATTTAACATTTTCGAGCCCACTTAAAATACATATAACAAATAAGCTTGACCATGTCAGTGTGCTGTATTTATTTGAGGTGGGAGTGTGTAAGCTTGACATATAACAAATAATATTCTCGAATTATTTAGGAATTTTAAAAAAATTCCAAGAATTTTGTTACTATGCCTTTAGACACTAATGAACTCGCTGCTCCTTCTTCCTCTATGAGCCATAAAACTACCAACAATGCATCTTAGAATTCCATTTTAAACTCTTAATTTGTTGTTTTGTTCAACATCTCCCTGATCAGACGAGACTCTGTAAAAACTAAAAACCTATATTTTTTCCTCCAGATTATTTCTAATGTTGGGTTCGAGCACGTCTTGGTTAATCCCCTCAAATATTTCCACCACTGGATTTTTGTGGGGCAATCGTATGTAGGGTCAAGGAAGCTTCACCAAGTTTAGCATCTTCGTGTCGTTTGTCGTAACAAATCTTCTTCCCATTCACCTCTAGAATTTGAATTGAGACTTAAAAAAAAACCCACCACATTAAACATAAATCCAATATTAAAACAGAGAGTATGTGCTCCCCCGTGTCTCTCTCACCAATGAAATGAATGAGTTGGTGGAAGTTGAAGTCTCGGTGGGTTCTTTGCACTGTAATACGTAAGTCATTCGTATCGACATTGTGATCCTTGACATGATCTAAAATCTGGAATGTTTGTGGCCGTTTGGCATCACTCCGGGGGAACAGATCTCTATTCCTTGACAATAGAAATCCAAAAATAGTGTGGATGGCAAAGAATTCGGAACAATTTCAAGAAATGTTTTTATTTTTGCAGTAAAAATTCACTTTTCAAAACTTTGTCTTATGGAAGAATAGAGTCACTGGCTCTCTCACACGAGACATTACATCATTCACGCTCTGTTTAGTTGTCTTAAAATTTTAAATTTTAAAAAATTCAACAACGATGGAGTTTGAGCTAGCCCGCACCGGTTGGCGCAAGGTATGGGTTTGCTGCCAACATCGTGTGTTTGACTCCTCCCAAGCTTAGCATGTAGTTTGTGGGCAATTGGGTTCATCTGCAGGAATTAGTCTTTCCTTACCAAATATAAAAGATTCAACCCTCTCAGAAAAAAAATGGTTAATTTAATCTTAGGACAATCTCCCACCCAAATTTATTTCCTAATCCTTACCGTTTATAACTAACTATTAAGGGTCAAGATTTGAGTTGATTTATTTTGTCTTTTCTAATGTCACATTAGCTCTAATCCTAACCGTTTAATAATTGAGTTAAACGGTTAGGATTTGAGGGTATATATGAGAGCACACTTTGGGAGTATCCTTGGAATAATTCATAGATCAAATAGGTGGACAAACATGGAAAAAAGTGATCAAACTATAATTTTATGGTATTTTTTCTCCCTCATTAGAAAAGGAAAAAAAAGTGATCAAACTACTGGTATTTTTCCTCCTTCAATGATATTCCATTATGATCATTCAAGGCAATACTGTGAAACCATAATCATCCTCATACTAAATGCCAGATTGAATTTAGCCACATGCCGATGTGATATTGTTGATTCCGCCCCCCACTTACCAATAAAAATGAAACAAAATGAACAACAATAAACCAACAAACTCGAAACAAAAACCACATATCTTACATAATCCATCAAGAAAATCAACAATAACCTCTTTTTTAAAAAAAATGTTGGCACACTACTCACCAAGACAATAACTCGAGAAGCTACGAAAACTGATGAAACAAGAAGAGAATAGTTAAAATTTATCAATTATTGATAATCATCATTGAAATACAATGAAAATAAAAGTGCAACCCTAAAAAGGAAACGGGAGGTGAAGATGTTGAAGTTAAAAGGGCACAATCACGATAGAGAGATTAACCTCCAGGTGTGAGCGGCAATGATTGGTCTCATCCGATTGCTGGCGGTGAGCCGGATAGATGGTGAGGCCGTGAGTGAAATGAGATCCCAGAGAGAGGCAGAAAGTAGGCCCACCGAGTCTGGCCTGATTATTAGTTGGGTTGGGCTTGGAGTTTAAAACCAATGGTCCATTTTAGTAGGCTGCTAACCGGGTTTGGTCCAACTAACTCCACCTGATTATTAAGTCAACTAGCCCTGGTCAACCCATTTATTAATCTGGCTCAGGTTAAACCCCTTCGAACCCTGCTCATTTACACCCTTGGTAGAAACCCGCAAAGTGGCAAAGAGATTTAGAATTAAAAGGAGATTGGTTTTCCTTGCAGGGATCCGCTGATCACTGCTCATTTTATAATAGAGTCCTGATAAGGGACCGCAATGTCACCGTCCCTTTTTAATTATGGTTAAACTTAATTAAATTATGATTGATATTTTCTTTTATTTTATTTTAATGAATGAATCTTAACCATAGTTGATAAGTGTTAAAAACAAAAGAGGATGGACTAAGGAGATTGCATGGTGAGCTTGGAAGCTGACTACGAGGTCCGGTTCCCATTTCTCTTTAGGAGTCAAATCCTCTACGCTGATAACCGGATTGGGCAAATCCTGTTATCACCCTTTGAACCGGCCATGTGTCTTCTTAACTGTGGTTCAGAATGTTCGTGATTCAGCCGCGAACAATTCGCGAACGAAACGGGAGATTACTAAGATGGTGATGTTAGGTTTTATCATTCCTTACTCTAATAAGGCAGAGTCCGACACTTGGAAAATGAGACGGTGACTGAGACACGCGCAAAAGAGATAGATAGACAAAAAGGACCTTGGCGATTGGTCTTCACATGATGTGGCGAATGATTCGCGAACGATTCGCGTTGTTTAAAAGAATGGCGAGCGAATGATTAAAATCAATAGCCGAATTAAACACTAAACCGGCGTTTAATTCGCGAATAACCCTATGAAGCTTCCTCAAGTTAAACTCTCCCGGCCTCTATATATATATTAGCTATACTTAACTGATACCACAGACTTTGGAAAAAAAACATACGAATCAGTGTGGAGGGAATGCCCAGAATGCAGATTCAGCTGACTAATATCGGTCAGTACCATAGCTATAACATCCATTACTACCCGGATCGTCGCCGGCAGCAGCAACAGAATAGGTGCATTGAGTTCATCAGATGTGCCATCCCATTTTTGGTACAGCTCCTCACCTTGAAGTACCAAGGTAAGCCTCAGAATCCTTTTGATACACATCCCCTTCTTATCACAATCTCCATCATCGCCATGCTTCTATCCTTCCTAGCCTCTTCCATGGAATTCCCTCGCCTTTCCGACCTGGCCAATCGCATCCTCCGCCACACTCGAGATCTCTCGGGTGTTTTGGCTTCGGCTTTGCTGGGATCACTTCTTCTCTCACACTCACTCGTCTGGTTTGCCTTCATCCTATTCCTTTCACCTTGGTGGGGTTTGTTGTTCCATCTGTTCAAGTGCTTGCAACGAAGGGTTCGCCAGACAACTACAGTGCAGTTCATTCTCTCCAGTCTCCAAGCTTCGTCATCTCATCACGATGATCCAGAACTTCCCGTTTACAGGAGAACACCCAGTCGGGCAATAAACTCAGCCGAGTTGACTCGGACGACTCGTTTGTTTCTGTTGAATGTTGTATAAGAGCCGTGCTAGTCTTCTCTCAGGCACTCCTCTGTTCGCTAGCACGTCCCATGTTTGTTGTAATCACTTTTTTTTTTTTTTTAGCTTTTTAATATTTGTAAATAATTATCCGTCTTTATGGGAACTGTTGTGATGTTTGTGGGAGTTCTAGTAAGGGTTGTATAACAAAACCATCAGTTGTAATTTCAATCAATACAGAGTTGGAATTTCCCCTTTCTTTTTGTTTCTTCATTTCTATTTTTGTTGTCACTGTAATCTCCGAGTTTGAAACACAGAATATGTTAAATTGATTGTACAGGTTGGATTGGTGAAATCAGGTTTGCCTTTTCTATCCCTTGAAGCAGATTTTTCATAAGCAACACACCTCTAGCATAGCTTTTAAGTTCGCACATAATCATAGTTAGTAAGTTCGCGATTTAATCGCGATTAATTCGCGAATTGATAATGAAAATCGGCAAACGTAGTATTCGGCCGTCCTTTTGAAAGATTGGGAAAAATTCGCGATTGTTTAAACCGCTGCAAATCAATCGGTGTGATACGCAAATAAGTCGGCATAAATTAAAACTTAACTAACAATAATGGGTTTATTCACGCACGCAACCGACAAAATCATCTTCTATACGGACAGAATTCGCGAATTACACGGCCGTCCAAATGAAAGATACGGATGTGTTCGCGGCTTTTTAATACAATCCGAATCATCCGGCATGCGTGTAAATGAAAATATTATAATATTAGTTTTATAAACAGTTAAAGTACCAAATACCTAGCAAACCTCTCACACAGTCAAACTCAGATGAACCCAGATCCAATTCAAGTGCGTGTGGGAAAGTTGCGTGTATGTGTTGTATTCTATCTTTCCTAAAAAAAAAATCCAAGTGTGATCGATATACGTCCACAGTAAAAAGCGCATGAGAATATCTTTTTAATGGTCTGATCAAGACATTCCGAAGCCACTACTGGATTTGATCTCTTCGATACATGAGCTTGTCGCTGTGGATCGTGATGAGAACTTTGGCTAATCAAAGCTTTGTCTCTGGGCATCAACAGTCCTCTGTCTCCTTCGTCACTCTAACCATCTCAACACCCGCCAGTACCAAACAGTCTAGACTCGGATCACAGCCAATCGCAATTGAACTCCGGGAGAGTTAAATTACACCCACAAGTCAACACATGTCCCTGTTAACCCTTATTAGGTGTGGTCAAGATTCACTTTTCCTTGGGGTTCAAAAATCTAACTTTGTTTTTAGAAAAAAAAATAAAATGAAAAAAGCTTTTTAACTCTAGTTAAGAATTTTTAACTTTTAGGATTGGTAATTTTTCTAAAAACCAAAGTTAGATTATTGAACCCTAATACTATGGCTGGTTCTTGAAAAAATAGGTGAAAACATGGAAAAGAAAAGAAAATTTTGAATTTTAAATATAAATTTTAGTTGTGTTTTATCCAATTTTCTTTTATTTTCTCGACAACCAAACATTGGGTAAAGGAAAATGAATTTTAACCACAGCTAATAAGGGTTAATAGGGGCATGTGTTGACTTGTGGGTATAATTGAACTCACCCGGAGTTCAATCACGATTCTGTGATCCGGTCTCACGGCATCCTCTTGTCCAGTACCCTTCAAGTCTGTGGGTAGTATACTCGTTTCAAAAGGCAGACGGGGATTTAATTTGGATTGTTACTGGACCAAATCAAGCCTGATCCATAACTACATTTGCAAAAAGCTCAAAGTTAGCCCGCAAACAGCTTGTGGTCATAAGTTGAAGCTCAGCCCAAAGAGTGGCACTTTCCGAACTGACCTGTCAATCCGCCCAACGTATCACATGTTTAGATTGATATTTTGGAGATCGAATCACAGCCAATTGGGGTTGAATTCGGGAGAGTTCAATCACTCCCACAGGTCAACACGTGTCCCTTTTAACATTTAATAATCGTGGTTAAGATTCTCTAATCCTTAATGTTCACTAATCTAACTGTAGTTTTTTGGAAAAAAATATTTTAAAAATATTTAATACTAGTTAAGAATTTTAACTCTTAAGAGTTAATATTTTTTAAATATGTTTTTTAGAAAATTAAGGTTAGATTATTGAACACTAAGGATTAGAGAATCTTAACCATGGTTAATAGAGGTTAAAGGGGACATGTGTTGACCTATGAGAGTGATTGAAACGCAATTGGCTGTGATTCGATCTCGATATTTTGGGGTTCAAGGGTTGGGCTTCTTGGACTAATTGAGATATTTAATCTCCAAACAACTGCAGCCTGGAATTTTTCAGTCTTCAAAAATTTGGAAATGCAACTAGGGGAACTCAAGATGCCCAGTATAACAATTTTATCCCTCATTAGAGTGGAAATCCGTCTTAATGCAGCTTGATGGCCACATTTCTCCAAAATTGTCACAATCCATTGTTTTATCGTCTTACCTGAACTTATTGATTTTTTGATAATATATATTAAAAGATATTTAACTCTGGTTTAGAACTTTTGACCCTTTAGGTTAATATTTTTTGTACTTAAAAAAAATCAAGATTAGATTATTGAATCATAAAAGGATTGGTGAATCTTAACAACAATTAATAGGGGTTAACTACGGGTTTTTTTTACCAGAGAAGAAGGGACAAATTCTCTCTATGCACCTTCCCTGGCTCGCACTAAAGCTATTTCCTAAAGGCAGTAACCTGTAGGTGTGATCGAACTCTCCCCGAGTTCAATCACAGTTGCTTAATAAAATTATTTTGAGGAGTGCTACCCCTACTCTCAGACATTTTTTACTCTCAGCGTGAGCCAACCACTTGTCTATATATTTTTTTTTTTTGTTAAAACATTGCAATATTTAAAAGTGTGTATTAACATTGAGAATGAACAAATGGATGGTCCAGGTTAAGATTAGGAAAGGCCTTAGAGTAAGTTATCACTCCTCATCAATTTAACAATATTTTTACTAGTCGGCGACCCAGCTCCGAATGATTCGCGAACGAAAGGGCAAATGACGGTGTTGGGATTTTCCCTTTCCTTGACTCTTATGACTATGACGCAGTGTCTTAAAGTTTGGAATGGAACCGTCTCTGAGACACGCGAGAGAGGAGATTAGTCTGATTTTCAAATGTTCGCGAATCAGCCACGAATGATTCGCGAACGATTCGTTTTGTTAAAAATGGCGAACATATGATTGAAATCAACGGCCGAATTAAACACAAAACATCGTTTAATTCGCGAACAATTCGCCCTCACCAAAACGTTCTTAAGAGTCTAGATCTATCGAAAGTCAATCGAACTCGCTTTTTATATGAAGGTTCGGAAAAACACTCCTATATATTCAAGTTAAACATTTCCCTACATTTCATACCACCAAAGAAAGCAAATATACAAAAATCCAATTTCAGTCTAGAGGGAAATTAGAATAGTCGAGAATGCAGATTCAGGTGACTAATATCAGTGAGTACCATAGCTATAGCATCCATTACTACCAAGATTGTCCCCGGCAGCAGCAGAAGAAGAGCTGGATCGACTTCAGATATGCCATCCCAACTGTTGTAGAACTCTTCAGCTTGAAGTACCAGGGCAAGCCTGCTGAGAATCCTTTTGAAACACATCCCCTTCTTATGACGATCTCCATCCTCGCCATGCTTCTATTCTTCCTTGCTTCTTCCATGGAATTCCCCCGCCTTTCCGTCAAGGCCAAGCGAATCCTCCAACACACTCGAGATCTCCCGGGGGTTTTGGCTTTGGCTTTGTTGGTCTCACTTCTTCTCTCACACTCACTCTTTTGGTCTGCCTGCATCCTATTCCTTTCTCCTTGGTGGGGTTCGTTGTTCCATCTGTTCAAGTGCTTGCAACTATGGCTTCCCCACACAACTGCAGTACAGTTCATCCTCTCCAAGCTTCGTCATCTAATTACTAAACATACTCACAACCACCCAGAATTTCCCACTCTCTCAATTATTCCTGTTTAAAAGCCCAACATCACAATAGAACACCTATTCAGGCACGTCCTAGTTGGCCTGGGATTGTCTCCGGCGAAGCCAGAAAGGGCTTATCTCGGGGTTCTATAGAATAGGTGACAAGTGGTGGAGAAGTTAAAATCATGGGGCCCATGATTTTGACTTCTCCACCTATAATAAGACATGTGGCGATAAGTGTGTGAGAATATAGGGGAGAGATATCGTATGAGGAGAAGTCAAAAAAATGGGGAGAAAATAAAATGACTTCTCCCCTATTTTTGCCAACTGTCGCACAATGTATGGAACCCCGAGACGAGTTTCCGGCTTCGCCAGAGACAAGCCAAAGCCGTCCTAGTTTAGTAACAGTAATAGGCTCGATGAGTTGACTCGGACGACTCGTTTGTTTGTTTGTTTTTTATATTTTAGTATTGTAAGAGCCGCCGTTGAACATCTGTTCTCACTTTAATACGTGTCATTTCTTTGGCAGAGAGCAGGTGATGCGTGACCGTAGGGCTAGCACGCCTCATGTTTGTTTGTTTGTTGTAATTACTTTTGTTTTTTAAATGATTATCCGTCTTTATGGGAACTGTTGTGATGTTTGTGGGAGTTCTAGTAATGGTTGTATGACAATTAACAAATTCAAACGGATAAATCCAACGGTCCAAAACCCATAGTTGTAATTTCCCTAAATGCACAGTTGGAATTGTGACCATCATCATCTTTCCCCCTTTCTTTTTGTTTCTTCATTTCTATTTTTGTTTTCGATTGGATCAATCATCTCTGCAATCTCCGAGTCTCAACAGCAGAATATGTTAAAATGTTGGATTGGTGAAATCAGGTGTGCACATGCCTTTCCTTTCCTATCCCTTGAAGGTACCATAGAAATTGTGTATGATGTCACTTTTCATAAGCAAAATCACTCTATAGTTAGTCGTGAATAATTCGCGAACTTAAACGATTAACTGGGCGTCCAAATCAAAGATTACGGATGTGTTTGTGACTTTTTAAAACAATCTGAATCATTCGCGAATGAATTCACAAATAAATAAAAATATTATAGTATTAATTTTATAAACAGTCAAAGTACCAAGTACCTACCAAACCCCTCACACGGTCAAACTAAGATTCTTCATTCACCCATATCAAATCCAAGTGGTCGATTTACATCCAGAGTGAAAAGCGCATGGGAATCTCTTTTTTAATGGTCTCAAGGCATTCCGAAGCCACTGAATTTGATCTCTTCAATCTAGAATTGGATATGAGCTTTGTCGCGCTGTTGACGGTGATGAAAACTTTGGACAATCAAAACTTTGTTTCTGGGCATCAACAGTCCTCCATCTCTCACGGCCCTCACCATCTCACCGGCTGATTCGCAACCTTCTCAACACTTGACAATACCAAGCAGTCTAGACTCTTGATATCAATACCTAGAAGTGGAACGTCTAGGGAGATCGAATCATATCCAGTCGTGATTGACTTCTAAGAGAGTTCAATCGCACCCACAAGTCAACACGTGTCCTTATTAACTTTTATTAACTATGGTTAAGATTCACTTTCCCTTCTGCTATGTTTGATTGTCAAGAAAATTGTAGAAAACATGGAAAAAAAAAGAAAATTTTAGATTTTTAATACAAATTTTAGTTGTGTTTTGTCTAATTTTCTTTTCTTTTCCATGTTTTTACTTATTTTCTCGACAACCAAACATAGGATTAGGGTTCAACAATCTAACCTTGGCTTTTATAAATAAAAAATATGTAACACTTAGGATTAATTATTTTTCTAAGAACCAAGTTAGATTATTGAACCCTAAGGGTTAGTGAATCTTTATCACAATTAATAAGGGTTAACAGGGACACGTGTTGATATGTGGGTGCAATTGAACTCTCTCCGTTAATTCAATCGCGATTGGCTGTGATCCGATCTCACGGCTAGAACTCTCGTCCAGTACCCTTCAAGTTTTGGTACTGATGTTTGCGTGCATTACTAGACACTCATTTCAAAAGGCATACGGTGGATTTAATTAGGATTTCTAATGGACCAAATCAAGGTCCTTAAGCCTGATCATTAACTACTTTTGTAAAAAGCCCAAAGTTAGCCCACAAACAGCTTGTGGTCCTAAGTTGAAGCTCAGCCCAAAGAGTAGCAATTTCCGAACTGACCTGTCAATCCCCCAATTTAAACTGTTTAGATTGATATTTTGGGGTTTAAGGGTTAGGCTTTCTTGGACCCAAGATCCTAATACCTACTTGATATATCTTCTTTACTATTATAATGCGGGAGGTAGGCGAAGCCTAATTTTTTCAAAATTCCCAAATTACCCTTATAACAAAACTTTGATTTAATATTTTACCTTAATCCGCTAACAACCCTTTGCTCATCTATCTATTTAAAGAATAGAATCATTGCCAATCACGATTGAACTCGGGGAGAGTTCAATCGTACCTGTGGGTTAACACGTGTCCCTTTTGACTCTTATTAACTGTGGTTAACTCCTTCCCCTCGCTCTCACATGCATCGCACGTGCCACCTGCTAGTGTATATATATAGCAGAAACCTCGTGCGATGCATTGGTGTGAATAAACAAATAAATATCTATATTATCTCCATATCCCTCTTATCACAATTTCCTAAAATCTCTCTCTACATTCTCTCTATCCTTCTTATCTCGTTTTTATCCCTCTTATCACAATCCCCTCAAATCTCTCTCTACATTCTCTTCCTCTCTATCTTTCTTATCTCTGTCATTCTTATCACAATCTCCTAAAATCACTCTATTTCTAGAGGTGTCAGAGAGAGATAATGGTTATGATTAGAGATAGAACGGTGGAGGGAACAATCCCCTAAATTTTGGTTTCTGAATTGAGAGGGAGACATGAGATAAAGAAAGTTAATGGTTGAGATTAAAGAAGGGTTCCACGTGACATCTTTAAAATAGAACTCATAGATTCCTGGGATAGAAGATTGGAGAGCAAAGAGAGGAGGTTAGGTGACACTTATTTCTTTATATATACTAGATGGCAGCATGTGCGATGCACTTGAGAGAGAGGGGAAGGGGAGAGAGACTGGGAAGAGGGATCCTAGTGAGGGCATTTTGAAAAAATAATTAAAAATATTTTGGCTATAGAAACTTGAGGGACTTTTAGATATAAAAAAATTGTGAGATTGTGATGGACAAGTTAGCATAGAAAGAGGCAATTTGAGAACTAAAAGTCCGACTTTTTCTCTTGAAAAGTAGTCACTACGTAGAGAGGATGTGCCTCTTTGTTGAGAGAGACCAAAGTGGGAGTTAGGAATTTTTCTTTGGTTTGGGGAGGGGTGCGAAATACATGTATAAAAAAATTAATAGATTTGAGGGTATGGAACTTGGGAGCGTAGCCCCCGAGAAAAAAAAAATTCGGGTAATATTTCTATTTTGAGATTTTTTTTCCCCGGTAATGTCCTTGAGGTCACCATGTGTCCCTATTGATACCCTTAACTATGGTTAAGATTCATCCACCTATCCTTGGTTTTAATAAAATATATCAAAATTTTTTTTCAAACCCTAGCTAAAATTTTACTAACTCCTAAGGTTGAAAAAAATTTCATTTTTTTTCCTTCTAAAAACTAAGGAAAATGAATCTTAACCACAACTAATAGGGGTTAAGAGGGATATGTATTGACTTGTGGGTGCAATTGAACTCACACCGAGTTCAATCACGATTGGCTGTGATCCGATCTCACGGCATCCTCTTGTCCAGTTCCCTTCAAGTCTGTGGGTAGTATAATCTTTTCAAAAGGCAGACGTGGATTTAATTAGGATTGTTAATCGACCAAATCAAGCCTGATCCATAACTACATTTGCAAAAAGCTCAAAGTTAGCCCGCAAACAGCTTGTGGTCATAAGTTGAAGCTCAGCCCAAAGAGTGGCACTTTCCGAACTGACCTGTCAATCCGCCCAACGTATCACATGTTTATATTGATATTTTGGAGATCGAATCACAGCCAATTGGGATTGAATTTGGGGAGAGTTCAATCACTCCCACACGTCAACATGTGTCCCCTTTAACACTTAATAACCGTGGTTAAGATTCTCTAATCCTTAGTGTTCACTAATCTAACCTTAGTTTTTTTTTTAAAAACAATATTTTAAAAATATTAAACACTAGTTAAGAATTTTAACTTTTAGGGTTAATATTTTTTTAATATGTTTTTCAGAAAATTAAGGTTAGATTATTGAACACTAAGGGTTAGAGAATCTTAACCATGGTTAATAGAGGTTAATGGGGACACGTGTTGACCTGTTGGAGTGATTGAATCTCCCTGAATTCAATAGCGATTGGCTGTGATTCGATCTCGATATTTTGGGGTTCAAGAGGTCTTGGACCAATTGACTGTGCTCCAATCACACACTAGTTAGGTTGTGCATGTGCAAGTTTATTTACACATAATCATTCCAAATATATATATATATATATATATATATATATATATATATATATATATATATATATTTTCCTGAACATTCCAAATAAATATGATAATTCAAAATTTCTTTTAAATAACTTTGTATTTCTCCTTAATATTGATAAAAAGATGTATCTTTGCTTCCATAAAACAGTGCAAAGCATTGTCGGTTTTTGGAAAAAAGAAAAGAAAAAAGAAACATATTTAGATCTTCTTTATAATAACTCGAAGGAAAAGAAAACTTCATCACCAAAAGTAACTCAAAAATATTTATATAAATAAGCATGATAATCACAACTTATTCCATAGCACCTACAGTATGCAACAGTCATAATTTAGATTGTTCCAAACTTCCAGATGGATAAGATCTAGAGCACTACCTTTCATACGAAAGTATCCAATGGATACAATGACATAAAAAGATTAAATGTCCGCCAACAACCTCATGGAAGGGTGGGTAAGGGAATTCCCTACCAAGGGGAAGGTCTTGGGTTTTAAAACTCTTCGGTTAAGAATGGGAAAAAAAAATTCAAATTGCCCAAATTTTCAAGCTAATTCGTGGTGATATAGTACTATTCGTTTAAGTCTCACATACTACACCAGCTGCTGTTTAGTACAAAACAGAGTATGGAGTAACATCTTTTTCATCTTAATGGGTTGCATGTAGAAACAATCAAGTAACCTACAGTTACACAATGTGTTAATTAAAATGGGCATTGGCTGATTTAAAACAGATCGGCAACAAAACATGTGGTGATTCCTGCCAAACTATAACCATTTGGAAACTGACAATCAGGAAATAGGAATTAGCACTTCACTGAGTCTCTGCAATATGGGCAAAAGATGACTCCACAATTAGCAGAACTACTGATTACATTAGGGCCCGTTCCTTTGGTGGAACTTTTAAACTCTAGAACTTTCATAGTTTCACGCTTAATTTTACTTAATGTCTAGAACTATATTATTTCATAAAGTGCAAAAGCTTTACAATTATGAAACTTTCAAGTTCTACTCAAAATTTCGGATGTTTTAAGTTTCATTCATGTGGAACTTCTAATTAAATTGAGCCCAACAAATCTAAAATACCATTGTGTAAAAGAATTAGAAACCCTCTCCCCTATCTTCCAGACACTTGCCTCTTGTTCCAAAATATTAATGTTCTGGACTTTTAAAAGTTTCATAAAAAGAACAGAGCCTTAATAGATATTTGTTCCGACAACAACCACTGAAAGGAAGACAATAAATAATATGATTTTCTTGTTAAAATGGTTGGCATATGAAAAAATCCTTTACTACTTACTGCTTTTAAGAGCTTTTTGCAAGGAATAATGGTGTACATGTTTTAGTAACTGATCTTTATCATTCATATATATAGAGCCAAATTCTCCAAAATTGACTTCCTGTAGTGAATATATGCAAATAAAACTGCAACTCAACACTTGGCCTTGACCATCGTGCATGGCTTGTCAACAAAGAATTCAAGGGGAAGAAAATTGATTACAGAAAGAAGAAAGATAAATCAAATAACTCACAAAGAAAATTGACACATTTTAACTGTGGTTAAGATTCACTCACACCTAGGGTTCATTCACCTATCATTGATTCTTAGAAAAATAATAAAATAAATTATTAACCGTGGTTAAAATTCATTACCTCTTAGGGTTAAATTCTTTTCAATATTTTTTTCTAAAAACCAAAGATAGGTGGGTGAACCCTAGGGTTGGGTGAATCTTAACCACAGTTAAAGGTTGTAAAAAGGTACATGGTTATGCCCCTGAGGTTGCCACTTGTCCCTTTTGACACTTTTAACTGTGGTTAAGATTCACCCAGGGTTCACCTACTTATCCTTGGTTTTTAGAAAATAATAATAAAGAAAAAAAATTAAGAGCAGTGATTAGCATACCTAGGTAGGTGAACCTTAGGAGGTCCAACACAATTAATGGGTATTTAAGAGCGGGGAATGGACCAATGAGGTCCAACCTTGGATTTTACAATCCATTTCTCACGTACGTTAACTATTTCCCAAAAATTAATCGTGGTTAGGAAATAATATTAAAAATAATTAATATTTTTTTCTTACAATGCATAGGTAGGTGAACCTTAGGGTTGAGTGAATTTTAACCACAATTAAAGGGAGTCAAAATGAACACATGAGAACTTCAAGGGCATAGGTTACCCACCACACACACACACACACACAAAACAAAAAAGGTCTAATTTCTCTTTTCCCTTTCTTTTCTAATTTTACCGTGATTGATCCGGTCATTTCTGTAGTCTTCGAGTCTCAACAACAGAAATGAGTCTCACAGAAATGGATGGTGAGGATTGAGGTAAATTGATATGCAATCACTTTGTAGAGACGGATCCAGTTAAAAAGGAAAGGAGAACTTAAAAGCTGACTCCGAGGTCCGGTTCCCATATCTCTTTAGATATTTCCACATGTTCGCGATTCAGCCGCGAACAATTCGCGAACGAAACGGGAGATTACTAAGATGGTGATGTTAGGCTTTATCATTCCTTACTCATATGGGGCAGAGTCAAAATGAGACGGTGACTAAGACACGCAAAAGAGATAGACAAAAAGGACGAGAAGAAGACCGTGGCGATTGGTCAGATTTTCAAATGTTGTGGCCAATGATTCGCGAACGATTCGCTTTGTTTAAAAAATGGCGAACGAATGATTAGAAAGGGGACACGTGGAAAGAAAATCGGAGCCGAGACGCCCAACTTTGCATCACCTACGAACGAGGTGAATATTTTCCTAAAATGATTAGAAAGGCGAATTAACCGGCGTTTAATTCGCGAATAATTCGCGGTTCACCCAAACGTTATTTAGACTGCATTCTATCCCTATGAAGCTTCCTCGAGTTAAACTCTCCCGGCCTCTATCTATATATATTTGCCGCACCAAAGAAAGCAAACAGAGTTTGAACAAAAAGATAAAAAACATACAAATCAGTGTGAAGGGAATGCCCAGAATGCAGATTCAGGTGACTAATATCGATCAGTACCATAGCTATAGCATCCATTACTACCAAGATTATCCCCGGCAGCAGCAGCTGCAGCGGAAGAGCTACATCGACTTCATCAGATGTGCCATCCCACCTGTGGTAGAGCTACTGATCTTGAAGTACCAAGACAAGCCTCAGAATCCTTTTGAAGCACATCCCCTTCTTATGACAGTCTCCATCATCGCCATCCTTCCATCCTTCCTAACCTCTTCCATGGAATTCCCTTGCCTTTCCGACCTGGCCAAGCGCATCCTCGGCCACACTCGAGATCTCTCGGGTGTTTTGGCTTCGGCTTTGTTGGGATCACTTCTTCTCCCACACTCACTCTTCTGGTTTGCCTACATCCTATTATTCCTTTGTCTTTGTTGGTGGGGTTCTTCGTTGTTCCATCTGTTCAAGTTCTTGCAACGATGGCTTGGCCAGACAACTACAGTACAGTTCATACTCTCCAAGCTTCGTCATCTCATCACGATGATCCAGAACTTCCCGTTTACAGGAGAACAGCAAGTGGATCGGGCACGCGATAGTGTAATAAACTCAGACGAGTTGACTCGGAGGACTCGTTTGTTTCTGTTGAATGTTGTATAAGAGCCGTGCTAGCCTACTCTCAGGCACTCCTCCGTGCTAGCTAGCACGCCCCATGTTTGTTGTAATTCACCTTTTTTTTTAAAAAAAAAATACTATTTTTCGTGATTTTCCGTCTTTATGGGAACTGTTGTGATGTTTGTGGGAGTTGTGGTAATCGGTTGTAATTTCAATCAATACAGAGTTGGAATTAATCATATTCCCCTTTCTTTTTGTTTCTTCATTTCTATTTCTATTTTTGTTGTCACTGTAATCTCCGAGTTTGAACAACAGAATATGTTAAATTGATTCTACATGCAGGTTGGATCGGTGAAATCAGGTTTCCCTTTTCTACCCCTTGAAGCAGATTTTTCCATAAGCAACACACCTCTAAGCATAGCTACTAAGTTCGCACATAATTCGCGAATTACACACCCGTGTCCAAATCAAAGATACGGATGTGTTCGCGGCTTTTTAATACAATCCGAATCATTCGCCATGCGTGTAAATGAAAATATTATAATATTAATTTTATGAATAGTTAAAGTACCAAATATCTACCAAACCTCTCACATAGTCAAACTCAGATGAACCCAGATCCAATTCAAGTGCGTGTGTGTAAGTTGTGTGTGTTGTGTTGTGGTGTGGTGTGCGCGTGTGTTGTATTTTATCTTTCCTCAAAAAAAAAAATCCAAGAGTAAAAAGCGCATGAGAATCTCTTTTTAATGGTCTGATAAAGACATTCCGAAGCCACTACTGGATTTGATCTCTTCGATACATGAGCTTGTCGCTGTGGATCTTGATGAGAACTTTGGCTAATCAAAGCTTTGTTTCTGGGCATCAACAGTCCTGTGTTTCTCTCCATCTCTCAGTGCCCTAACCATCTCAACACCCGCCAGTACCAAACAGTCTAGACTCGGATAGCTGCCAATCGCGATTGAACTCTGGGAGAGTTCAGTTGCACCCACAAGTCAACACTTGTCCTGTTAACCCCTATTAGGTGTGGTGTGGTCAAGATTTACTTTCCCTTGGGGTTCAAAAATCTAACTTTTGGTTTTTTTTTTTTTTTCTCTTTTTTAAATATGAAAAAAAAATTTCAACTGTAGTTAAGAATTTTTAACCCTTACGATTGATCATTTTTCTAAGGCACGGGATTCTCTAGAGTTCAACTCGAGAGAATCTCTCGAGTTGGAACCCCTAGAAGCCACCACGTGTCTCCTTTGACACCCCTTAACCATGGGTAAGGTTCACCCACCCCTACGGCTCACCCACCCATCCTTGGTTTTTTTTGTTATATATTAATTATTATTTTTTAAATTAAAAAAACTGTTTTTACAGTTTTTTTAATATTAAAAAAAGTTTTAATTTTAAAAAAATAATTAATATTAAAAAAAAAAAACCAAAGATGGATAGATGAATCCTAGGGGTGGGTGAACCTCACCCATGGTTAAGGGGTGTCAAAGGAGACACGTGGCAGCCTCTAGGGGTTCCAACTCTGAGAGATTCTCTCGAGTTGAATTCAAGAGGATCCTGAGCCTTTTTCTAAAAACCAAAGTTAGATTATTGAACCTATTGACGCCGGAGAAATTTATCCTCCTAAGATTTGGATCCAAAGAGATCCCTCTTTCTATTTTTGTACATTCCCCTCTTCCTTTTTATATGTTTTCCATTCTCGGTAAAACTTAAGATACACAGAAAATAAGAGTTGATCTCACCATCGTGGACGTAGGCAATTACCAAACCACGTAAAACATTGCCTTCTTCGCTATTTAACATGGTATCAAAGCCTCTCTATATTCGATCTTGTTTTCCGGCGTGTATTCTCTGCATCTAAGGAGCATATCTTTTCTGATCGTGTTTCTTAAAGATCAGTAATTTTTTTTTTGTCCATCTTCATCTGGATTGTATTGGTCGATCAAGCATCTCTCTGCTTAGTGTTTCTGTTGGAGTATATTGCAGATCGGGAAGAGTTTCTTTGTTGCATACTTATCTCTCCTTGGAATAGATCACCATGGCCGACCAGAACTCTCCCTATTATTTGCATCCCTCTGACAGCCCCGGCATTGTGCTTGCTTCTCAACTCTTAATGGGTGATAATTATCCCACTTGGCATTGCGCCATGAGGATGGCCCTCTCCGCCAAGAACAAATTGGGTTTTGTTTATGGTAGCCTGAAAAAACCCACCACCCCAGACTCTTGTGCAGCCACATGGGACCGATGCAAAGATATGGTATTATCTTGGTTACTCAATTCCGTCTCCCCAGACATTGCCAACAGTGTCATCTATGCTGAAACTGCCAAGGACGTTTGGGATGATCTTGAAAATAGATATTCTCAAGCAAATGCCACAAGAATATTTCAGATCAAGCGTTCTATTTGCACCCATCTCCAAGAACAGTCTTCTATCACATCATATTTTACGAAACTGAAATCTCTATGGGATGAACTCGCTTCTTATGACCTGGTTCGTAAATGCACTTGTGGTACCTCCAAAGCTATCCACGAGTGTCAACAACAAGAGCATGCTTATCAATTTTTTATGGGGTTGAATGAGTCCTACGGAACTCGTCGTGGCCAAATCCTTGCTATGGAGTCTCTACCTTCTATTAACAAAATTTATTCTCTTGTTCTTCAGGAAGAAAAGCAAAGAGAGCTTCATATCGCCAGTCCCACTCAACCTGATGTTGCAGCCCTTGCGGTAGCAAAAGGGGATTCTTCTAGTGCTCGGAATCAGAACACTAGTTATGCTGAAAATAAGGGCCGCAATCGACCACGTTGTGACTATTGCAACAAACCTGGGCATGTCAAGGCAAAGTGTTATAAGCTCCATGGGTATCCATCTAAGCATGTCAACGTTGCCTCTACTTAATTGACACCACTAAGGCAAGCAAGGATGTTATACCCCAATTAACATCTGAGCAGTACAAGCAGTTGTCCTCTCTCCTTAATCTACATGTTGCTCAACCTATGGTTAATCTCACAGGTATGTCTTTATGTTGTTCAATTTTACCTTCTTCTTCTTGGGTTATCGACACTGGTACCTCAGACCACATTACCTTTTCTCCTCAGGCTTTGTCTAATTTATCCCCTGATTCTATGACTAAGCCTGTTCGCTTGCCAAATGGATCTTCTGCCCATGTTGCTCATGTTGGAACCATAGACCTTTCTATTGATTTACATCTTGATAATCTTCTTTGTGTTTCAGCTTTTACTTTCAATCTTTTGTCTGTCAGTAAGCTCACTAAATCCTTAAATAGTGCTGTTATATTCTTCCCGAATTTCTGTATCTTTAGGACCTTGCCACGAAGAGGATGATTGGACTAGGTAAAGAACATGGTGGGCTTTACTATTATAACCCCATTTCTAATTCCACTGCTTTAGTTGCTCAACAACGTACTCCATTTGATCTCTGGCACTGGTGTTTAGGGCATATATCCATCACCATCTAGACTTAGACATTTATCTAAAATAGTAGATGGTATTTTTAGTTCTTCTCATTCTCTTTGTGATGTATGTCCTTTTGCTAAACATACTCGGTTGCCATTTCCCAATGCAAACAATAGATATGCTGAACCTTTTGTTTTAATCCAAGCCCACTTGCCTTTAAAATTTTGGGGAGACTATATTCTTACAGCTGGTTACCAAATCAATCGGTTGCCTAAACCTCTGTTGTCAGGCAAATCCCCACATGAGACTCTTCTTCACACACAACCCTTATACCACCATCTTTGCGTTTTTGGTTGCTTGTGCTATGCCCAAAATTTGTCTGCTGGAAACATAAATTTTCTCCTCGAGCTATTAAAGGGGTATTTATTGGCTATCCTTTTGGCCAGCATGGGTATCGGGTGTATGACCTCGAGAAGGCTTTGGCTTGTCTCTGGCGAAGCCAGAAACCCTTCTCGGGTTCCATACATTGTGCGACAGTTGGCCAAAAAATGGGGAGAAGTCATTTCATTTTCTCCCCATTTTTTTGACTTCTCCCCATATGATATCTCTCCTCTTTATTCTCACACACTTATCGCCACCTGTCTTATTAAGGAGGAGAAGTCAAAATCGTGGGCCCCATGATTTTGATTTCTCCACCACTTTCCACTTTTCACCTATTCTATGGAACCCGAGATAAGCCCTTTCTCGCTTCACCAGAGACAAGCCAAGGCCCCTTGAGAAACACATTGTCTTTACTAGTCACGATGTCACTTTCCATGAGGACGTTTTTCCCTTTCAGCAGCATACCTCTACACCACCTCAGCCTTCTGTCGTACTTCCTGTACCAGCCACTGATATGCCACCTGCTACTTCAGTCGCCCCCATTCCATCTTTTGATCTAGCTCCCATCACTACCTCATTGCCTTCTGCAATCATTCCTTGTATGTCTTTTCGGACACATCGTCCTCCTACCCATCTTCAAGATTATCAACGTTCTCTAACTATTCGACCAACCCTTACGTCATCCCAACCTATATCATCATCTTTCCCTCCTTCAAAGGGTTTTTCTTCTCCTATTCACCATTTTATTTCGTATGATTCTTTATCATGTTCTCACTTCGCTTTTGCTGTTGGTGTCTCTGTTGAGGTTGAGCCTGCATCTTTTGCTCAAGTTGTTAAACATCCTAAATGGCGTGAGGCTATGGCAGCTGAACTTAGTGCCCTTGAAAAGAACAAGACTTGGTCCTTGACTCATCTACCTCCTGGTAAAACCGTCATTGATTGCAAATGGGTATATAAGATTAAGCATCATTCTGATGGTTTGGTAGAGCGATATAAGGCTCTCTTGGTTGCTAAGGGATATACTCAAACTGAGGGTCTTGACTATCATGAGACCTTTGCACCCGTTGTAAAATTAGTAATTGGTTGTTGTGTCCTTGCTTTAGCTGCTATTAAACAATGGTCTCTATATCAACTAGATGTTCATAATGCTTTTATGCATGGTGACCTCCATGAAGAAGTATATATGAATCTACCTCATGGTCTTCGACGACAAGGGGAGCATTCAGTGTGTCGCTTACATAAATCTCTGTATGGACTGAAACAAGCCTCTCGTAATTGGTTCGATAAGTTCTCTTTGGCTCTTCGCCATTCTAGTTTTAAACAGTCTACTTGTGACTATTCCTTATTTATTTCCATGGCAGGCTCTTCAATTATAGTGGTTCTAGTATATGTAGATGACATAATTATAACTGGCAACAACCACATAACAATTCAAGCTCTCAAGACCTTTCTTCATAGCCGTTTTCATTTCAAAGATCTTGGCCTCTTAAAATATTTCTTGGGTATTGAAGTCGGTCATTCCAAGCACGGGATATCTCTATCTCAGCGAAAATATGCCTTAGAGATTCTGAATGATGTGGGTTTACTTGGGGCTAAACCCATCGAATTTCCCATGGAACAAAATGTTAAGCTTACACCTGACGATGGGGACCTCTTGGACAATCCTACTCTGTATAGACGTTTGGTGAGCCATCTTATTTATCTCACAATCACTCGACCCGATATAGTTTATTATGTACAAGTTCTCAGCCAATTTATGCACAAACCACAGAAGCCACATCTTGATGCAGCTTATCGAGTGTTGCACTATCTCAAATCAGCCCCAGGCAAAGGAATTCTATTATCTTGTCATAGCTCTCTTCAAATTAATGCTTACTATGATTCTGACTAGGCCACGTGTCCCATAACTCAAAGATCCGTTACAGGATATTGCATTTTTCTAGGAAACAGTCCTATATCTTAGAAGAGCAAGAAACAGTCAATAGGTTCTCGATCCTCTGCAGAAGCTGAGTATAGATCAATGGCATCAACCACTTGTGAACTAATTTGGCTTCAATACTTATTAAAGGATCTTGGTGTTCATAATTCTCAGCCCATGCACCTTTATTGTGATAACAAAGCAGCACTTCATATTGCAGCAAATCCGGTCTTTCATGAGCGGACAAAACACATTGAGTTGGACTGTCATCTTGTTCGTGAAAAGATACAAGCTGGTTTGATTCAAACATCTTATATTGCCTCCACCCAACAGCTGGCAGATATCTTCACAAAGCCACTTGGAAAGGAGCAATTCAATTACCTTGCAAGCAAGTTGGGCATTCATGCTCCAACTTGAGGGGGAGTATTGACGCCATTATAGGAACGAGAAATATATCCTCCTAAGATTTGGATCCAAAGAGATCCCTCTTTCAATTTTTGTATATTCCCCTCTCCCTCCCTTATATGTTTTCCATTCTCTGTAAAACATAAGATACACAGAAAATAAGAGTTGATCTCACCACCGTGGACGTAGGCAATTGTCGAACCACGTAAAACATTGTCTTCTTCGCTATTTAACAAACCCTAATGCTATGTTTGGTTCTTGAGAAAATAGGTGAAAACATAGAAAAGAAAAGAAAATTTTGAATTTCAAATACAAATTTTAGTTGTGTTTTGTCCAATTTTCTTTTATTTTTCATGTTTTACTTATTTTC
The DNA here is from genome assembly GCA_015143295.1 of Tetracentron sinense. NCBI lineage: Eukaryota > Viridiplantae > Streptophyta > Magnoliopsida > Trochodendrales > Trochodendraceae > Tetracentron > Tetracentron sinense. The sequence continues at coordinate 52,836 of JABCRI010001399.1, forward strand.
TCGACAACCAAACATTGAGTAAAGGAAAATGAATCTTAACCACAGCTAATAGGGGTTAAGAGGGATATGTGTTGACTTGTGGGTTCAATTGAACTCACCCGGAGTTCAATCACGATTGGCTGTGATCCGATCTCACGGCATCCTCTTGTCCAGTACCCTTCAAGTCTATGGGTAGTATACCCTTTTCAAAAGGCAGACGTGGATTTAATTAGGATTGTTAATGGACCAAATCAAGCCTGATCCATAACTACATTTACGAAAAGCTCAACATCACTACAAGAAATTTACCGGGCAGTGACGGAAATATTTCCGTCACTAATAGTCGATTTCCGTCACAAAAAATATTAGTGACGGAAAATCATCCGTCACTCATCCGTTTCAATTGCTGCCGTAGCTAAAGGTATGTAGAGACGGAAAAATATGTCCGTCGCTAATTAGTGACGGAAACTGTCCGTCACTAATGACTAAGTCAGAATTTAATGACGGCAACGAATTTGTGACGGACATATTTCTGTCACTATTAGTGGCGGACATATTTCCGTCACTATTAACTTATTAGTGACGGAAATATGTCCGTTGCTAGTATATGTAATAGTGACGGAAATGTGTCCGTGTCTATTAATGTAATAGTGACGGAAATATGTCTGTCACTAATAAGAACATTAGAGACGGACATATTTCCGTCACTAATACATTAATAGACACAGAAATATTTCCGTCACTATTAACTCAAATAGTGACAGAAACATGTCCGCCACTAATTAGCTTTAGGTATTAGTGACGGAAATATTTCCGTCACTAATATGTATATATATTTTTTTTAAGTCTGTTACAGTTGTACCTGTACAAAACCTGCAATCAATATATTCATCCATTCACATTTTCAACAAATGACCCATCCAAACACCTGCAACCTGTATACAAATCCGAACACCTGCAATCAATACCTGTATAAAACCTGTACATCACAATCTAATTTTCAACCTAAACATCGATCCATGCATTCACATTACCCATCTATTCACATTTTCAACTTAAAACCTACAAAACAATCAAATTTTCAACCTGTTTTCACATTCAACATGTGTAATAAAAAAACCTGTACATCCATTCAGTCCAACAACTGATATAAAGTAAAATAAGCATATGGGACATCCATATGCATATGAAGTAAAATATGGGACATCTAGAGCATAAAAAACAATGGTCTTTAAAAAGAAAGTGTACAGGGACTAATATCAACCAAACAGTGTCGATAGTAGAGAAGTCAGAGAGAGAGTGTCATAGAGAGTCTATATCATCTGGAGTCTGTGTAGCATCAGGATCCATATATGGGACAGGTGTCGATCCGGAGGGGATATGTGATGCGCCGCCCATATGGGACATCCAGTCCTCAAACACCTTCATCCTAGAGTGAAGGGTAGTCAACTCAGCCCGCATCTCATCTTGCTTAGCCACCAAACTCTCATTCTGGCTAGCCAATTCTTCGGCCCTCCTCCTCCACTGGTCAGAATCTGCAGAGTGTAACTGGGAGGGTTTAACACCCGGTCCATATGTACGAACCCGCCCATGCGTGTCCGGCCCCATGACCTGGGTGAAGACCTCGTTCCTTGCAGTGCTACTAGTGGTCCCCTCCAGATGTTGGCTAACGAGCTCATCCATCTGAGTCTGCAACACAAAATTTAGGTGATTACAATTTATGAATATATAATTACAAAATTGATATTTATAAACAATCGATCAGATCATGTAATGATAAGACATACATAAAGATCAGCTGATGCCTGATCGACAAATGTCCCATCTCGCCGAACATGCATCATATGATACATCTTCATGCGGTCCGGCTCTTACCCGTCTGGATCCTGGGCTTGCTATCCTCGTGATGAAAACAACAATTTATAAAATGTTAGACATCAATTGAAAAATATTGTACATATATATATGAAAAATACTGTACATTATCAGTCTCACATGTAATATTGGACATATATAGATGAGTAATTGATGTATTCGTGGGTAATTACATGATGCATTTAGTGCTCGTTGATGGGAGAGTTTACATGTGAAACTAAAGTTGATTAGTTCTTGTCAAAGCTAGAAAAATGCTACTACTAGATGCTTCAGAGGCAGATTCTCTGAGGAGTCTGTCCTTTTTCTACGTATGAAACTTTTTGAGGAGCACTACTGTTAAGAGGCAGACCATCAATGTTTAATGGTCCATATAGAGTATGTCCACAATTCACAACAAAAGATATAAGTACAAGCTGGAATTAAACTTCAAATGCAATGGAATACACAACAAAAGAATTTAGCCTGCAATGCAAAATCAGCTTGCAAAATCCTTCCGAAGATTTGTTTGGAACAAAAGAATTAGCCAGGCTTAATCACCGTGACATTTGCAAAATCACCGACCCCATTTAACGTTGGCTCAGAATCTCAGTTTCCCATATACCATTTAAGCTATGTTACCCAATTACAGATACATGTGGATATGAGGCAACAGATTACCTCTGGTGCACGCCCGAGGCCCAGAGGAGAAAATGAAATGACTTCTCCCCTTTTTAGCACCAAATGCCGCACGATGAATGGATGCCCGAGGCTGGGCCAGGCGTGCACTAGAGGTAATCTGATGCCTGGATATGACATAACTACCAGAACTTCAACCTCTAAAAAGGGGATAATTAGGCTTGGGTATGTTCACTCATTTCCTAGGAAAACTCAAATATTGGTGAACAAATTTTTTTTATTAGTCTATACAGTATATAACAGTCACAAATACAATCTGGTGGAGGGGAAAGACATTTTGTAACCCCAGTAAGTTTGGAGAGCAGAGAGAGAGAGAGCATATTAAAGTGATATGAGAATATTATTTTCCATATACTAAATATCTCCATTGCATTGCAGGCTAAATTCTTTGTCTTTATTTTTGCAAGCTGATTTTGCATAAGTCATATTGTTAGGAAATACCAAGCTGATTTGTTTGTAACTTCAAATGCAATGGAATTCACAACAAAAGAATTCCCAAAGTATGAATTTTTTTGTCGTATTAAAATTTTTTT